>LOEQ01000170.1:189577-221580 GCA_001685075.1 Bramus lutescens
TGAATACGAACCAGAAGATGAACAGTAACATCTACTGTCTAATGCCCAGGACTGCTTACCCTGAATACGAACCAGAAGATGAACAGTAACATCTACTGTCTAATGCCCAGGACTGTCTACTCTGAATATGAACCGGAAGATGCACAATAACATCTACAGTCTAATGCCCAGGACTGCCTACCCTGAATAAGTTTCTTGTTTTGCTTCTTCATACTAAGTGCATTTTCTCTTTCAAAATTTAAGGAAAGAAGCACAAGTCCATTAGATGCCAAGTTAACAAAAAAACTATTTGAGGGCTGAGCATAGCCATAGTGGTGCACACCTTTAATCCTAACACTTAAGAATCTCTGTGAGTTTAAGGCCAACATGGACTATACAGTTGAGTTCCAGGACACAAGGACTACATAGTGAGGGCCTGCCTAGAAAAAAACGAAGAGAACAGTAATAATAAAAAGAAAGTATCCGAAAATAAGTAACCGAAGTGTCCCTGGCTACCCAAAGAGAGAACTATAAGTCCAAAGCCAATTAAAGATCAAGTTATTTAAAACATATCTCATGTAAATTGCATGTTGTAAAGTAAGTACTTACTATTTACGACATTAAAAAAAACTCAAATAAAATTTAGCAAACAAATTACTGTAGATTCTTATTTTTGGCACCAGTAAATGTCAGGATACTTTTAATTTAAAATTAAAATTAAACAAAAACTTAGATGATATACCAATCCAATTTCTGTTATTCCAACACTCACTGAAGGTAAAAACTTCACTTTCTGTGCTGTTAGCCAGGTGTGCACCCTAGTTGTCTGCTTCTTCCCCTTTTCATCTATGCTTCATAGAGGCTGAATGACAAGCGTCTCTTACAGCTGTTGGAGGGTTAAAGCAGCAGGTGAGTGCAGGAGATGGCATGCAGGTCTCCATGTTCAGGCCAATAAAAAAAAATTATAAGCCAGGTGTGATAGGACACACCTTTAATTCTATCTAGCAATGGGGAAGCAGAGGCAGGCAGATCTCTATGATTTTCAGACCAGCCGGCTCTTCAGGGAGTTCCAGGACAGCCAGGACTGTTACACAGAGAAACCTTGTCTCAAAAAACAAACAAACAAGAACAATAACAACAACAAAATTACTGAACATTAAGGGAAACACTTTAAACTTCAAGAAAGATGTTTCCTGTATATGTTGTACAAACAGAATTAAGACGTACTTCCCAAGATAGAGTTTACATCGTTCTCTCTGAAGAATGATGATCAGTCAGTAAATACATGAATGAAAAGGTGGAAAGATTTCCTTCCATTCTTTAAACACACAGACTGAGTTAAACTCTGGATGCTAAAACTGAACCATGGAATTTAAGAATACCAACAGCTGGAAACCATGTGTGGGCACTTAGATTTTACATATCAAGTAAAAATAAAACATGTTCTAGTATGCATGACCCAGGATGGCTGGCCACCACTGTGAGCGTCCAGACAACAATGCAAGGAGAAGCAAACACACACTTGACATGGGACACGGCGACTGAAACTTAAAATCCTTTGTATTTAGGTATGAGGAATTACCTGCTTTCATTTTTCTTACCTGCAACTCAAGGTCACATCACTCTACATTAAAACATACTCCAAAACCTGCGATCTCTTACCACTGCTTATTGGCAATAATATAAACATTTTTCAGTATGAGGCTTTCCAACTTTTGGAAACATTATGGACCTTTCATGAGTCAATTAAATTATCTACCCTAATCCTCAAGCTATTAAATGCTTTAGAAATAACTTTTTAATAATCCATTTATATTATTTAACCAAGAATTATAAATCAATAATATTTTAGCAGTCAAATGAATATATAGTATATGTAATTAATTGAACGTTTTGTAATTCAAGGCTGCCAACAGCTATGGACTTTTCTCTTACCGAGGGCAATGTAAGAAACTCTCCTGTGCGTGGAGTGAAATTGCTGCTATTTCTAAGAAGACTGTGTTTCCTTTGCCTTGCTTGGGACATTGTCCAAACACTGTACACTGTAGTAACAGCATAATGAAGACACAAGACTCCCTTGATCTAATCAGATTCTCTGAAGAGCAGACACAGATAGTGCTTAACAGTCTAGACTAAACAACAGGACATTTATTTAAAAGTGTGTTTTTACCTATACTTATTGTGATGGGCTGGCAATGGATTTCCCAATTGATAACTCAAGTGTTCCAAGATGAACCGAGGTTAACCTCATCTCAATGACAAACTGTAAACATGTCTACTGTCTAACAGAAATATTTCAGAAAGAAAAGAAAGTTGTGTTCCACCACGAGTTTCTTAAAACTGAAGTGCAAATCCTTACTAACTCATTTAAAAAAATGAAATGCATTATAAGCTACTGAATTATTAAGCAGTAGAGTAAGCCCAAATCGAAATTCTACAAGTAGGGGCCAGGGAGATGGTTATTCAGTATGTGCCATGAAAGCAGGAGAAAATGAGCTTTCTCTCCAGCACCCGTGTGAAAGGAAGGCACAGCACACCTAAATTCTAGTGCTGTGGGGAAGGCTCAGGAAAGTCCCCAGCCAGGCAGCATAGCTGAGCAGGTGAGCAGCAAGTCTAATAAGAGAGCCGTCTCAAAAAATAAAATGGAGTGTGGTTAGAAAGCCTTATTTGTGGTAAACCGGTCTCCAAAGAAGTCCTTCTGAAAATACTTGCCCCATCTGCAATTTCCACATTCCTGTCTTACTAATAGTAAGTGTTCTTGGATAACTTTGGTGCTCGTCTGTTTTGGAGACAAAGGAGAAATGAACCTGTTATTACACCAGAACCTTTGTTTTCAACTCACAGATCAAAGTGCCTTATTTTTTTTTATTTAGATTTCCGACAGTTGATAGATTGGCCACTTTTAGTTAATATGACTGGAGTTTATTTGTAAATAGACTATTGATCATTTGAACAAATAAATAGGAGGACACACAACAAAAGTGGAGAAATGACTCAGGAAGAACCCCAGTGCTGATCTCTGGCCCCTAGATACCCTCAATACACATACAAAGTTCTGTCAAAATTGACATAAAGGGCTGGCCAAGATGATTAAGAATACAAGCATTTGCTGTCAAACCTAATAACCTGAGTTCAATCCGTAGGACTCCACATGGTGGAAGAAGGGAATGGACTCCTAAAAGTTACCTTTGACCTCTGCACCCACACATATAATAAATACATAAGTAAATATAACTTGAAAAATTTAAAACAAATAAAGATGCAAGTATCAAATTTTAAAAATTGTATCTGTGAATTTACATGCAAAATTAAATGATAATATTTATAAATATCATTTGGCTTAATAACACACTAATCTTATTTGTAAAAAAATTACAGATACATACACACATACACACACACACACACACACACACACACACACACACAAACACACACCCTTATATTCACAGAGGTGAAAAAGGCAATGAGATGCTAAGACAGTTGTCCAATTTGGAGAAATCTTTATTCTCATAAGGTCATATTTCATTTCCAATTTATTAACACACAAGAGATAAACCAAAGGCTTCCATTATATTAATGCAAAATTAACAAGCTGATAACTTCATATTATAACTCAGTTTATGATGTTTGAGTCTCTAGATACTTCCAACATGTCTTAGAACTTCAAAGCATATGCTAACATGCAAAAGTGTTCCTTGTGTCCACAGTGAATCCTGAGATGCCAATGACTAGAGGAGAGCAACCAGAAGGCATCCAAGGCTGACTATCCATGATAACAAATAAGAGGTACCACTTGTTCATCTTCCCATCACAAATCTATTGATTCACCTGTTTGTCTACCAATCTTACTGTCTTAGTTACTGTTCTATTGCTGTGAAGAGACACCATGTCCAAGGCAACTTATAAAAGGAATCATATAATTGGGGCGTACTTATAGCTGCAGAGGGTTAGTCCATAATTATCATGGTTGGGAGCATCACTGCAGACAGGCAATATGGTAGTAGCTGCATGAAACAGTAGCTAGTATCTCTGGAAACCTCAAAGTCTACCTCCAGGACACACCTTGTCCAACAAGGTCATGCCTCTTTATCTTTCCCAAACAGTTCCACTAACCCAGGGCCAAATAATAAAAAATGAGCCTATGGGGTGCCATTCTCATTCAAACCAACATACTTACTAATACATCTAAGAATCCTCATAACCACTCGTGATGGTTTGAATGAAAATGGCTCCCATAGGCTCAATATTTGAATACTTGGTCTCCAGTTGGTGGAACTGTTTGGGAGGGATGAGAAAGTGTGGCCTTGTGGTAGAGTTGTGTCACTTGGGCATCCTTTGAAGTATGCCAAAAGACTAGTGCCATTCTTGTTGTCTTTGTCTCCTAGCTTCTTGTTTATGGACCAAGATACGAGCACTCAGGTACTCATGCATTGCACCATCATGGACTCTAACCCTCTGAAACTGTAATCCAAATTAAATACTTTCTAAGTTGGCCTGGTCATGGTGTTTTATCACAGCAATAGAAAAGTAACTAGGCACCAATCAAGTATGGCCACCATTTGTTGCATTCTGTGACATGTATAGAGACAGTAAAGCAATACTGATCTTTGGGAAGCTCCACTTTTGAGAAATAAAGACCTAAGAGACTGATATAGAAAATGAAGACTGAGGAGAAGAAAGAATATTAATGCTACAGCAGAGCAGAATAAAGCACACCAAAAGCTTACATACATCTTTAAGGCAAGACAGTCACCCTTATGCATAGTTCCGTCATTCAGTAGGTTCAAGGATATGAGTGCCACAAGTCAATAAGAAAAATATAATGTGTTAGAAAAGGATATGTTCATCTGAGGACTATGAAATTCATTCTTAAAAAAATAACTTTAGTATAATCCTTAAGAATTTCATAGAATGCATTTGATCACACCATTCAGTGTCTCCTTGAGCTCTCTCCACCCATCTCCTCCCAATTTTCTATCCTTCGTTTACTTTTCTTTAATCATGAATGTTACATGTATATATTCATTGCTTGTATGTATATGTTGAATGTGTATTTTTTTTAAATAACTTATTTAAATTTATTTTATGTGCATTGGTGTGAGGGTGTCAGATCCCCTGGAACTGGAGTTACAGATAGTTGTGAGCTGCCTTGTGGGTGCTGGGAATTGAACCTGGGTCCTCTGGAAGAACAGCCAGTGCTCTTCACCTTTGAGCCATCTCTCCAGCCCTGTATGTTTATGTTTTTAGGGCTGACCACCTGGGATAACCAATTTGAGGGTTAATCTCTCAACAGTTACAAATTGCCTGCAGCTCTTCATCTAGATGAAGGGATTTGTGAAACTACAACCATCCAAGTTGGCATGTCAACTGTTGTCGTCATTGTTCAGGTCTTGTTTAGGCTACCACATTGTTGAGGTCCTCTGGCTCTTGAGAATCTTTCTTCCCCTTCTTCCTAGAGATTCCCTGTGCTTTAGGTATAAAGGCTGTGTTGTAATGTATCTACTGGAGCTGGGTAACCCACAATCAGTTTTGTTTTGTTTTCCTGTATTTTGACCAGTTGAGGCTTTCTGTCATGATCTGCATCTGCTGCACAAAGAAACTTCTTTGACGAGGAGATCTACATTTACCTGTGGCTATACAGGTAACTATTAAGAACGCAGTCAGAAATCATACTAGCTTAGGATTGTGGCAGTAGTAGGTTCTCCTCCAGTTATCCTGGCCTAACAAGCCATGAGCAGTTGGCTAGGCCTATAGTACCAGGCATGAATCATTCCCTATTGAGTGGACAGTAATGCCAATTAGACAGCTGTTAGCTATCCCCAAGATGGAAGAGATGCTATTGCACCTTTGGAGAAACCATTTCATGCCTGGCCATTGCTATGGTGTGTATGCATCACAGCTGTGTAGGACTGGTGAATGATCTCTTCTCTTGGCAGCTTGCACAGAATTGTATGGTATTATGTTAGTTAGCCCTCCAGGGAGGGGGCATTCGATCAGATTCAGCTCTATTCTCTCAAGTCCTGTCTGAAGTGTGCGGTATCTTCAGCAATGAGGAGTTACTGTCATGTTCTGGGAAGGGAATGAGGAGCAACAGCAATACCCTATATTGTTTTTTTTGGGGGGTCTCTTGACTCCTATCACAACCCTACAATTAGAAAGGAGGGTTCTCATGCCTAGACTGGGTTTTTATTAGTCTCTGGCTCTTGGAACTTCTTTAAATGTTAAATAGGTCAGAAACAAGTAGAACTTTATTAGAAAAAGGCACATTTACTTTCTATCTTTTATATTTCAGTAGTCACAAGAAAAACCCCAAAAGGATTATCAATTCTGTGATTACATGCTCAACGGAAGAAATGACAACCCACATATTCTATTTTCAAACAAGAACTGTGGCTCAATTATGGATGATATTTAGTCTTGAGCTTGTTCTCCTGCATGGATCCTCCTGAATGGGGAGTACAACATCCCATCACCACACCTACTGAAGATGCTCAACTCATTTAACAAACATCGGCTTCAGTCCCTCCTAGGTTATGTGACTCACAGAAGGCCTCTAACAAAATCCTGAGTTTGAGTTTTAATAATTAATCTTTAAATTTTATTATGCTTTAAACATTTGCAAGTAAAGCTATATGGACTAAAGGGTACTCTGCATGACTCAATGTCACACTGGAGCTTCCGTGCCCGAGACTTCTCTCTCTCTCTCTCTCACTCGCTCTTGCTCTCTCTTCTCTTCTTTTATTTTATTTGGGGAAGGTTGCAAGGGTAGAGGGCAGGGGACAGAGAATGGATACAAAGGGACAGGGAGATGATGAAATCGAGATGCATGGTGTGAAAGACACAAAGAATAAACAAACAAGCAAATAAATTTTAAGAAAAATAAAAACAAAAACCCCAAACAAACAAACACTCATAGGGGGCTGAAGAGATGACTCACAGGTTAAGAGCATTGATTGTTCTTCCAGAGGTCCTGAATTCAGTTCCCAGCAACCACATGGAAGTTCACAACCATCTATAATGAGATCTGATGCCCTCTCTTGGCATGCTGGCAAACATGCTGATAGACTATAGTACATACAATAAATAAATATTCTTAAAAACCCAATTCATACTTGACTGGCAACAATGGTACATTCTTCCTATAAGGCATTAAACATGCATCAGTGATGTTGGTTAAAGCATACAAGATTGTACTTTGCCCCAATTGTCGATAAGTTTCTATGAAATAATTGCAGCTGATAAAATGGGGCCTATGTCAGGAGCTCCAATGAAGCACGTGTCAGGAGATGGGTCAGAAAACAACAAGCAAGTCTTTGGCAATGTGTCTGAAATCCTCTGAGTCAGGCAGTGTCAACCAGGCCCAACAGAATTTCCATGCCATACTAAAATGCCCTCACTGGTCTACTGCTCTGGGCTATCTTCTAAAATCTTTTGGGTGTCATGGGCATATTGTATTGTGCGATCTCAATGCTGCAGTGAAAAAGATCAATACGTTCTAGGAGATGCAGTAAAATGTGATTGTCCCTAGTGCTCAGTTCTCAGTATGTAGGCAGGCCATCCATAGGGACCTGGCTTGCTTCACCCTGTAACTCCTATGGCCCTATATGGATTTGTTTTCCCTCCGAATACTACTTCACCAATGCCTGGGAGTGCTGAACAGCCCCAGTCGCTCCTCTCCTGGAGTTAGCCAAGAAAACATTCTGCTGGAGAAAGTAATATGCCTAAGAGGCTTGAAAGCCAAGGAAAAACAGACACATGCAAGACAATATATAAACTTAGCCTCTCAGGGAAATCGTCTTCGCTCTCATCAAATTGTGTATTATCTGGCAATATAAATCGAAAATCTATCTATAGAATAGTCACACTAAATCTTTTATTGCTAAAACAGAAGTAGTAAGGATCAAAGAATCTAAAATCCTAGGAAACCCAAATTTTTTTTCTGAATGCCATTTAATATGCTTTGGATACAGATTGTGTCCTTGTCAATGGTTCTTTTGTCTTTCTTAAAACTACATATGCACAACAACCAGGTCACCTTGAATTTCAAGTACAACACTGCCAATAAATTTAATTTAAACATCATATTATCCATAATTACCACAAACAGGAGGCAGGTGTGACCCTTGCTGTCATGCTCGGAAGGACTGAGGATGGAACGGGTAGCCAACTGCTCAAGGCTACAGGGTTTGAGCTACCATCAGTGCACTGTGAGACAGAAGGAAGCATTGGTTCTTAAAATATTATTGTAATCACATGCTTCTTAAAGAATTAATTCCTCTGTGTCAAGAAAGGCATGGGCTCTATTCACTGAGTAGAGAACTGTTCAAGCAATCTCTAAGAATGTATTTCAGTTCCTGACCATACACTTGAAGGGTTCAGAGTTGGGTGGGAAGCATTTACTGAAGGATACTTGGAAAAACAAGCAATATGAAGTTCAGTCCCATGAACTTTTCACCAGGGAACTCTCAACGATCCGGAGGGAGGAAAAGGCAAAGAAAAGACTTAAAGGTAGCGCATAAATAAGCAAGGGACTGCTTGACAAACAGCCAACAAATGATTTCTTATAGTCACAAATTAAAGGCAAGAGGGTCTTAGCAATTTTTTCTTTCAGAATGTAATTAGGGCTATGCACCTCCCACGGGATCTATCTAATACAGTGTGCTGTATATCATGCAAATATATTCATTCGATATTCAATGGCATAACCATTTGTCCACTCCATTCTTAAAGAGACATATTTGGGAGCACAGCTAAATGACTACATGAGGAATGTCTCTGTATTAGTCTGCTTGGTGTTGCTGCAACAGAACATCTGAGGACAAGCAGTTTATAAAGTTCAAGAACACAGTACTGGCACCTGATGAAGGACTTCTTGCTGCACTGCACTGCAGCATGGCACAGGGCATCATATGGTGACAGAATGAGTCTGCTACCTTGGGACATGTTTCATCTACTTAATATCTCCCCCTGAGACAGTCTCACTGTATATACCAGGCTGGACTGGAAGCTGCTATGGAGAGATTTGCCTGCCTCTGCTTCCCCAGTGCTGGGATTAAAGGTGGCTGCCGCACATTTTTATTTCGATTTGTGTGTGCGTGTGTATGTGCGCACACCATTGACAGAGATCCCATACATGAACTTCTGTGCGAACAGTCAAAGCATAGCAGTAAATTTAAGTCTAAGATTCTGTAATTAAAAGTGGACTTTTAACAGAGGAGTCGAAACCAGAGCTTTAGTTCAGTTCCCTGCTCTTTCTTAACAGATGAGCTCTCAGAATCCATAGATGTCAGGTCTCGATCCAACCTACCTTACACAATGGGTAGGATTCTCTTTGTAGCAGAGATGATGCTACAGTCTGCAATTTGCCTGAATGAAATGTTCTGCCTGGTACTCCTGAATCTACGGATGTCCCTCTCCTCTGGTCTAAGCTCCCTGAGAGCATCTTAGGTGCTTCATGGCAGAGAAAGGAGGCAAGAAAGGGGACTCAGTCCTCTTGCCTTTTATCTCTTTTCCATGGAATTCCATTTTTAAAAAATTATTCCAGCTTAGAAAACATGACTCCAGATATGTAAAAAATCATGATACACCTAATACACCTGTACGCCCATGCATCCCTGGCTTTGGGTACCAGCTCATCCCCTCCAGGAAAGTAGACTCCAAAACAAACGAAACCTCCTCGCTGAAAGCGTGTTCACCTCTTCAGACTGAAGTATATCTGCTCCTTCATAGCTCTCCTGACAAAGCTCCCTTTGAGGTGTGTGTGTGTGCGCGTGCGTGTGTGCATGCACCATAAAAGGTCATAGCCCTCAACACTGGGGCTACAGGTGTTTGTCTGGTCGGTAGATTAGAACTTTGGACCTGAATTTTTATATCAGTCACAATTTATATACAATACTCACATACTGCTAACTCCTGGGGGCTAGGGAACGGAAGGAAGTCTTGTTTATGTTTTTCACCCTCGGGTTTGCACAGTATTTGGGATGTAGTAGACCTTCTATAAAAGACTGAGGAAATGGTAGTCTGTAATTTCTGACTTTCTATAATTCTCTGAGACTTAGTGAGAGTTCTGTAATAGTAACCTTGGCAATGCATTTTTTGAGCAATAATTATTCTTTATCCCTAAAGTTAAACATACAGTAGCTCATTTTCATCTGCAATCCAGAAACCCTGGTGGATGCCTACAATTGCAAACAGTACTGACTCTTGAATATACTGTTTTCTCATACAAACTGTCCTATTGACCTTAACTGTCAACTTGACACAGTCTAGTGTCACTGGAGAAAGAATTTCTGACAGATTTCTCAGATCAGAGGCAAGTTTGTGGTGACTTCCTCGAACTGATACAGGAGGGCCCAGCCCATGAGGCAGCACCATCCTACGGCAGGTGGTCCTGGGCTATAGAAGAATCAGTAAGCTGGAGAGCAGAGTTCCTCCCTGGTTTCAGCTTTAAGTTCTATTCAGATAATTTTCTTGGGCTATTTCAAATAGCCACAGTGCTCTGAGTTCAAATGTGTCTATGGAAAATGACTCAAATCTCAGTACAGTGGAGGCTGAGAAAGCAAAACAGGCATGAATTCAAGACCAGCCTGGGCTATCTGGTGAGATCTTGTTTCAATAAACAAAAAAGGTTCAAGTCATTCTTGGCTACATAATGTGTTTGAAACCAGCCTGGGCTACATGAGTTCCTGTCTCAAATAATAAGTAAATAAATAATAACAGAAAGGTATAACAACAACAAATCTTTAAATGGAATCCAGTACCAAATCTTGAAAATAGTATATTTATAAGCCAAGTCTTTAATCCCAGCACTCATAAGGCAGGGGTGGGTGAATATCTGAGTTTGAGACCAGTTTGGTCTACAGAGAGAGTTCCAGGAGAGCCGGTGCTAAACAGAGAAACCCTGTTTCAAAAACAAAACAAAATAAAACAATAATAATAATAGTCATTAATGATAATAATAATAATAATTATGGAAAAGGGCAGTGCTCCACAGGCATTAGCTGTTATCACAAAAAAACACTTGACAACTTTAAATTTCTGTTCCTCCGAATTGACATTATTTTAAACAAATTTTAAAACTTCAGGCAGTTTTGGATTTAAGATTTCCTTTTGAGGTTTGTTTGTTTTAAAATACATTTCTCTGGCCAAGATGTCAGCAAGCCAGAGTTCAGACTAAGAGCACATTTCTGGAGCTTCTGCAGCCAGAGCAACGGCAGTAAGCTCATCAGACCATTAGCTAACCAACCACCGCTGGTCAAGAGAAGGATTCGGCCGAAATGCAAGCCCGTTAGACCGTTAGCCCACTGCTTGGGAGCAGAAGGATTCGGCCCATTAGAAGCCTGTTAGCCCACTGCCGGTTAGCAGGATTCGGCTGCATGAAAAGCCTGTTAACCCACTGCTGGTTAGGAGAAGGAATCGGCTGCATTAAAAGCCTGTTAGCCCACTGCGGGTTAGCAGAGGATTTGGCTGCATTGGAAGGCTGTTAGTCCACTGCTGGTTGGTGTAAGGATTTGACTGCATTGCAAGCTATAAAATGTTCCTGGGAGCACAACTGCTGGGAAGCAGTCACAGCTTGGCTTACTGTACCTTGTCTGTACTGATTTCAGCATTTCTACCCCAACACAAGTCTTATTAAAAAAATCCCCTAGACACAAAGCACAACCATAATATCGTTAATAACTTCACAGCTAATCATAATGACACTTGCTGACAATGGCTGAAGGGCTGGACTGGAAGGACACAGGGGCTAGGAACGTACTTTCGTTATAACCTTCTTACTTTTGATGGTTTCAGTGCTAGAGAGTGAATGCAGGGTCTCGCATGTGCTAAGCAGGTGCACTTCTACTGAGCTATGTACCCGGCTCTTCTCTTCATCATCTTTATCTAAGCTTGCCAACCTGAATTCCAAAATTCTTTTAATGTAGCTACTTCTGCCTCCTGTTTATTTATTACAGGTGTGAAAGGTAGTGATATACCTTAGTACCAGATACAAACTGCTTAAACAAGATGGTAATTTATTTACACATCACATAGAGATCTTTGATAAGAAGATAATAATTTACCATAGTGTGTAAGAAAGGAACCAAGAAGGAAAAACAGTACTTTAAGTTGGCTATTGCACTTGTGGCTGTTTGGTCTTTCTGTTCCAGAAATAGCGTCCATAAAGATCAAAAAGCGAGAACTTTTTTTATAGTCTGCCTTTCAGTCAACAACAGGCAATGGAATCCAACCATTTCTTTGTCTGATTCCTTAAACGGAATAGAAAGAGCCCTAAAGGAAAGCAAGATGAAAAACAACAGTATTTACTTTCTCTCTTGGACGTCTTGAGCCGGTATTTCCTAGACTACCTATATCGACTCCTTCTCTCATGTGGGGGCATTTACTATAGCAATATCACATCTTTAACAAAAGGGATGCTTCAAAGCACCTGAATTTCTACACAGTCCCATCTCTCTGTGAGAGCTGAGAATAGACAGATCAGAAAATAATGACTAAACTCAATATTCTTATTGAATATAGTATGTAATAAGTTCCAAGAATGATGAAAGAAATGAAACCAACACACAATAGGATTAAAAACATGATAAAAGCATTTGAAAAATAAAAACCATTGCAAAATATATTAACATTTTGAATAAAAGCAGACATTGTATGATTAATTTAGGCTAATAGCAGAGGCAATAGAATGCTCCAGGGATTTTTGAGAAGCAAATGATCATGTTGGAATGGCTAGTAAGAAGTAATGGCATCCATTTCCACTCTATTCCAATAGCCGATGTATGCTATGGGCCTGGTGCCCATTAACACACGAGAGCATAGGGAAAGTATGGGAATACATACACGGTAGAGTTTTATTCAGCTATAAAGAAGAGTGAGATCGTGTTGTTTGCAAGAAGATGGATAGAACTGGAGATTATCGTGTAGAGTGAAATAAACCAGACCCAAAAGACAAGTATCACACGCTTTCGTTCTTCTTTGGGAGTGTGTAGGAGTAAAGGGGAACCACCAGGAATGCTGGGGGGGGGGAAGTGGGGAGGGGTGTAAAGAGGAGTAGAGGGAATGAACATGGTAAGTACGTTCCATGAAAATCATATGCAAAAAGGACCATGGCTGGAGGGGAGGAGGGCTAGTGAAGGAGAGCAGTATAGAGGTGATGTGAAGGGAGAAATGGGCGCCTTGAACTGGGGAGGGATAAAGGAGGTCTATAGAGGAGGAGGTGGGGAGGAGGGATCAATAACACCAAGGATACTTGAAAAGTCATAAGAAATTATATTCTTTATATTGAGCTAAAATTTCATGTATGATAAAATTACATATATATGTTACACACATATATAGTTAAAATAAGATTATGCCATTTGGGTGACAATGCCACAGGCTATCTAAGCAAGACTTCCACACCAGGCACGAGAACCCTCCTTTCCAGTTTTTGTTAGGAAAGTCCTGGAGTCTCCCCAACAATGTTGGCAGTTATTGCTGCTGCTTGTTGCCCCCAGAACTGGCAGGAAGTTCCTATTGCAGAAGACACCACACATTTCAGACAGAACCTGGGAGAACTAAGCTGGATCTATCCAAATGACTCCTCCCTTGGGACTAGCTTTCATAATACCATAAAGTGCTATGCAAGCTGCCAAAAGAGTAAAGCATCTTAATATCCTATCCAGCTGTGAAGCCTACGAACCACAACAATGCATGGCAAGTATCTCTAAAGGTGCAAATGTGGCATTTACATCTTGGGGGCAACCAATACTGTCACTGGAAACTAAGTCCATTAAACAGAAGAGAATTCAAGCCTGGTATTGAAAACCTCGCCAACCTGTGGTTAGCAAGGTCATATTTCTCTACTACTGCCACATTCTTAAACCAGTGTAATTTCTAAATGCATTCTATTACTTACCCTGATATCAATAGATAGGTATAGTTCTTGGACCTCACAAAATGTTTTTAAAAGTGGACTGAGACCATTATAGAAAACTACAATTAGTCAAAATGCAGAGAACAACTGACTACATAAGTGCCCAGTCACACTCGACACATCAGCAACACAACAACCCTTGTACCCAAGGCCCAAGGAACACTGTAGAAGGGGAGAAGAAAGACTGAGACCCAGAGGACTAGGAATTCTGTGGAAAGACTTTGTTCTTCTATATAATATAGGAAATCTCAACAATGTGGTAGCCTAAATAAGATCTGACACTAGCTGACATGCCAACACAGATGCGGGGGATTGCATGGGGTCCTCTCCCTAGATGAAGAGCTAAAAACTGCGGAAAGAGGGAGAATTAGTCTTTCCAGAGGTAAGAATCCTAAATAGTTATCCAACACCAAGCTGTTCTCCCTAGCGCTCACACACGCACACGTACGAACAAAACCTTGAATGGACTCAACAGGTTGCATTTATATTTTTTTCTGTCTCTCTGTCTCCCCCAAACACACACACACACACACACACACACACACACACACACACACCTATAGCAATAATAATAAGGAATAAAAGCTGTGGAGTTCAAAGGGATGTGGGAGGGTTTAGAAGAAGAGGGAAATTACATAACTATATTTTAATTTTTAAAAAGTAAAAACGATATGGAAATGATAAAATTGCCCTTAGTTTTTAAGTTAAATTTTAAAAATGGGATTTAAAGAGCTGGATAAATTCTGACAAGTGGGTGAAGGGCAGGAAGGATGTGACAAGGAAGGTGAGCTACTAGGAGAGAAATAAATGGGTAAGAAAGGCCTGGTCAGCCAGTCCCAGAAGTCTGAACATTCTGTTTTACTTTCTTTCACTTTTGGGACAAGATCTCCATCTGCAGACTGAACTGGAACTCACTTTATAGTCCAGGGTATCCTCAAGCTCAAACTTATTTTATCTAAGTGCTGGGATGACAAAGCTTGAGTCACCATTCTTGACTGGGCATTGTCCTTGAGAGTGTTCTTGCCCCAGCCTTGTATCAAGGACTTCATAGATATTACTATGTTTCCTTCTCTCAGGATTGGGCATCTGGATCATGAGACACAGATCATCGAAAACACTTGTTAGGGAAGGAGACTAAACTCAATCGTGTACTTTGTCCTAGAGGCATCAGGGGTACAAGGGTTTCTTTAAGAGAGAAGATGAAGGTTTTAGTGTTGTGTGAACATAGACTGCTGAGATCTGTGCTCAACAGAACGAGTCAGAAGTGCTTCCACCAAGGGTCTTGGAAATGATGGAGAATGGTTAGTTTATTCAAGTGAGAGAGTCATGGAGTGAGATGGTCCCAGTGTGCTCACTTTAGTTAGTAGCTTGGCTGGCTACTCCCTGTAGTGGCCTCCTTCTCTCTTACTGTACATACGTCATGTCTGTCTCTGTCATGATGGCTACAGGGCTGAAAACTAAAGGAGTCAAAGTCACAGCCATTACAGAGGAATGGAAGATAGCATTCTAAAGGCTTTGTACAAAATATCAAGAAAGGAGGTTGACCACCTGTGGTTCAGAAAAGAATACCCAGTGACAGCACAGCAGGATGATGAGATACTGCAGACACAGTAACAAAATGATCGCATGAGGTTCTCCAAAGAGTAACTGGAAGGCAAGCAGCTCTTCAGTATCACCAGAGAGGAAGAGAGCAAAGAAAAGCTCCAGGACAGAACAAACCCTTTCATTACTTAAGTCTACAGCAATGCCATAGCTAGATCACACATTAAGTTGGGTGATCTTGAGTTCACACTAATTACTACATGGGAGTTTGCATATCTTATTTATGTATATCTTATTTATTATTATATAATGCAAAGATATGTTAACATTATACAATTTTCAATTGAGGCTGGAATGGTCTCTAAATGTTCTGTCTTTCTCTATGAGTTCACATGCCTTGCTCTTAGCTGCTTCTGGTTTGTCTCCCACTTGTCTAAATGGCATTCCACACCCAATGGCCATTCATCATGTTCTGATTTTTATCATGTCCTACCATCTTTCACCTAGTATTCCCCAAAAGGATCAGTAACTAGTACTAAGGTGGCTACCCAGTGGGGAACTAAAACAGACTTTTTGGAGGGCTGCTAGCCACGGCCACTAACAATGAGACAAGTGTTAGGAGACCTAACCCATGTGGCTGACAAGGCAGAGTAGGGACCTGTAGAGGACAGGTGCTCAGGGCATCGTAGCTCACATAGTGGAACAGGCTCAGTGGGTCTCACATTCTCCTACTGTTGCTTTCCCCTGTTGTGAGATGGATAAGGAGAACAAACACACTAAATCAACTCACGAAAACCTCACATTAGTGAAAAGATGAGTGTCTTCTTGTACTCCGATAATTTCTACTGTATTTCTGGGTTGACTGTGTGTGTGTCTATAAATATATATTTGTCAGCATAAATATATATATATATTTATATTTCTGAAGTTGATGTTTTGTAACTGGAAGCTCTTATAATTCAGTTATGCTAATCATGGGTGAAATTAGCCATTTGACAAAACATAGATTTTTGAGCTTTACCTTGTATTTGTTCTTCTGAACAACTTGTTTCCAATGAGAGTGCATTGGAAAGTGGGCTTAGTGAATGGACCTCTTATTTGTGTGTTACACAGCGCTGCGCTTTCCTCTCGCATCCATTTCTCTAGCCCAGAGCAGGGAGTTTTCTCCTTGTGTTGGTTAACACTCTTCTTCATCTGGATAGCCTTCAACTATGTGACAGCAGAGCGCTCAAGCACCAAAATAGCAGCAGCTACATATTCTCTGTATGACAGTGTAATTTCTTCTGCCTCGAGGCTGTGTCTAGCACTGAAATCATAGTCTGTTTACTTCGATCTGGTGCTACATTACACTGGGAGGGATTTAACTCTGACTTATAAATCCACAGGGGAATTATCTCTCAGCTCTGTTTGACTTAGAATTGGAGGAGAAACTGTGCAGTCCTTTTTGCTGTTGGGTCATTGATCAAAACTATGCGTTCCACCTTTACCAGTCAAGTGAGAAAACAAACCCTGTCTCCTAAAGTGCTCAGCAATACAACTCTTAGAACTGTGGGTGGCTAATGAGAATAGGACATTAATCTTGAGGGTTTCCTATATGATTTAAAAGGCTAGTTTTCCCTTCAGATATTTGTTCTGGGGTTTCATTGCTTATGGGTTCTTATGAGCGTTTATGAGAGCTCTGTAAAAAGAAAATCGGAGATATTGTGTACATTTAAAACATGATTTTCTAGGAGATAACAAGTCAGTATTATTAATATTATTAGTAATTAGCATTATTAAGTCAGCCCACTATTCCTCAGTCAGAGATGGCCAACTGGCTTAACTGTGGCCTCCATCTTCTCCAAATCACACAGCAACCTCCATGCTCCATGTCTAACACTGAGGGTCTCTCCATTCTCATATGAAATTCTTGCTCCTAAAACCTTCTGTTTGAAGCCTCAGAAGAGTCTACCAATTTAAACTCTGCTTCTGGTGTCTTTCTCCCCAAGAGCTTGTTGTATTTTGAATATAACATTGCAATTCTGTTTATATGACTTCTACAAATCTGAGACAGAGGCTTGCAGATGGATCCCCAGGCCTGACATAAGACAGGCACCTGATAAATATTCATCGAATAAGCCAATTCCCCATCAATGGAAACAGGCACCTGATAAATATTCATCAAATAAGCCAATTGCCCATCAATGGAAGTATGTGCCGCCATCAATGAGAACTTAGGTCATACACTGTGAACTGTCTAGTAACTTGCTGGATCTCTAGTTAATTATGTTATTTTCAATAGATTCACACACACACACACACACACACACACACACACACACACACACGGTGTTATTCTTGTCTTAAGAATGAAGAAAAGAAGTCCTCTGCAATTATATGCTACCCACAAAGTCACAAGACAAAGTTAGAGCTTGAAGACTGTATTATTATTCCTCTTTTGTTTGTATGTTTTCATTTTAGACAGAGCCTTGCAATATAGTCTAGATTGGCCATAATATTTTGGTCCAATTACCTCTGTTTTCCCAGAAGATGGTATTACAGTTGAGTACCAAGTTGTCATGCTTTGAGTCTAAAATTCAAAACAAAACTTCATATCTATAATAGAAAGCTATTTTTTCATGTTCTGTAGCTTTAATCATTTAACTACAGAATTGATGCATACAAAAGAATACATGCAGCAGTACAAGTTACAGACCCTAAAACAGTACAACCCAAGTCAAAAAAATAAAAACAAAAAAACACAGGCAAGAAGATTCAAATGTACCCCTCACCAAACAAGGAGCTAGTACAGTACCTGGTACCCAGCACTATTTGGCACAGAAGATTTCCAAATTAAAATAATAAACCCAACTATACATCTACTAAAAAGCTAAACTCCACAAGACTATCAGTGCTGGATGCTGGAGAAGATGCATGCACCAGCATCCCTCTGGCTTGTCAGTGGTGGGAATGTGTGATGCACTACTTTATGACAAGAGCTTGCCAGTTTCTCCTCTTCTTGCTCCCTTCTTCCTTCTTTACTTTCTTGGTATAGGATATTATAAACATCAAATGGGCTTGGAACATACTACGTAGCCTGGGCTATCTTCAAGCTTCTACCTCTTTCTTCTGGGTATAAGAAAAGGTATGAGCCACCACACCAACCCTAGTTTGGTGATTTCTTTCAAATTAAATACAACTTTAGCATGCGACCCAGCTGTGACATTTACTAGGTTATCAGGAAATTTTATTTCCATACAAAAGTTTAAAGCAACTTTATAAAGAATTGTAAAAAGAGGGCTGGAAAGATGACTCAGTGGTTAAGACCTGGGTTCAATTCCCACAACGATCTGTAACTGTAGTCCCAGGAGATGCAATGCCATCTTCTGGCCTTCATAGGAAACAGGCCTGCATGTGGTACACAGACATACATGCAGGCAAATTACCCATACAAAAACTAAAATATTATTCAACGCTAAAAAAGAAATGTTCTATTAAGCCATAAAAAGTCATGTGTATGCCTTCAATATACAGTCTTATTATTGCATTGTCAAAAACAATACAGGTCGATGGTTTCCATGGATACAGAGAGGAGAAACTGAGTAAACTAAACTAAATCTGGGGCTCTTTTTTTCTGAGATATGATTTCTTAAAAATATATCCACTATGAGCTGGGCAGTGGTGGTGCATGTCTTTAATCCCAGCACTTGGGAGGCAGAGGCAGGCGGATCTCTGTGAGTTCGAGGATAGCCTGGTCTACAGGAGCTAGTTCTAGGACAGGCTCCAAAGCTACAGAGAAACCCTGCCTCAAAAACCACACCCCTCAAATATATATATGTACTATGTGCTTGTTAGAACCCACAACTAACCTTGCAGAACGAAGATTAAGTACGGGACCATGCGTACTTTAGAAAGCAACCAGAGAATCAGGGGAAGCCTAGCACGGAAAGCGGAAAGTGACAAAAGCATCCAAATGTAATACAACACATAAAACAAATCACCTAAGGATTTCAGAGGATGAAGGGCTAACCTGTCTCTTTGGCAAACCTGTCTGTAAGACTAAAGGCAAAGGGAACTAGATATAATTTTTTCCATACAGACATGGACTAATATGTATGTATATAACAGTTATACAGCACACACACATATTGTGTATCAGTTTATTAAATCACTGTGAATGCAGGGCGGGTAGATGAAGCCAGGGTTCTCACTGTCAGAATGAGAGGCCACAGACAGACAGGGTATAGGGTAGCATGATCCATATGGGAATGAATCAGAGCTAAAGACATCAGTATGAACTTGAATTGGCCTACTATAAATAGAGGATTGCATTTGAAAATATTTATAGAAACATAATCCATACATGTATATGTGGATTATAGACACAAACATATATCTTTGTTCTGTCAGCTGAGAGGGCCTAGAAGCAACAATATCTCAGTAGCAATGAATGTATTTAGTACCAAGATCATGGTTTCTAATTCTACTGTCCAATTAAAGAATCCAGGGCTCTTTTGAGAAATGTTTGAGGTAAGACTAGCGATGATTCAAGGACTGCACAAAATTAATGTGGAGCATCTTGTAGTGCCAGAGAATTAGGAAGTGCAAAACCAAACAACCTCGAAGACAAAAGCCACAACCCACAAAAACGATGGTATATTCAAAGGACACAGAAGTCAAAGACAGTTTCATGGACAAAACTAAAATAATTGAACAGAAGAACACAGTGTTGAATTAAAGCCCAATGTATAAAGAAAATATCCAGGAGTCTCTACGGGTGGAACAGCAACAACAATAACAAAACATATGAGACCAATCTACCAAGCAAGAGGGGTCCAAATAATCCATATAGGCCCCGTGCCTTTATGGAGGTTGGGCATGGCTCTTTGTGCTCTTTAAACATTGCTGTGCATACCCAACTTCCTTCCAAAGACTAGTGTGGAAGGTAAGAGTAAGCAAGCGTGGCATCCAGTTTGAGAAGCGCTACCTAGTCCAGGTGTTCTGAGTGGACACCAGCAGTCATGGGTGATGCTGATGGGATGTGCTAAGGCAATAGGTCTCTGGGATCTTCCCTGTGGGTCTAACCAGGACAAACAATTTCAAAAGAATCTTTAGGGAGAGACAGTCTAACAAAATACCTGGCCAGTACTCCCTGAAACTGCTGAGGTCATTTGGCAGAAAATGTTACAGCTAAGAGGACACAAAAGAGACACAAATATTAAAGCTGGGGGGATATTACTTTTGTAGACAATCCTGAAAAAGGGTACTAGGTAAAAACAAAGGAAATCCAAATACAGTGATTCTTTAACTGTAACAAAGACCCGTTTATTACTAATACTGGAAGCTTAGAATGGGCTACACAGAACACATGGTACTTTCTTCACAACAATCCTATACACTTATATTATTCAAATATAAAAGGTTTAAATAACCACAGATTTGGAACATGTAGTGCCACCTAATCAAAAACAATAACAAAGGGGTGTGTGTGATGGCACACTCCTTTGATTCCAGCAAGTGAGGCAGAGACAGGGGGTCTACACAGTGAGTTCCAGGCCAGCCAGAGTTATAC
Source organism: Bramus lutescens (assembly GCA_001685075.1). Classification (NCBI taxonomy): domain Eukaryota; kingdom Metazoa; phylum Chordata; class Mammalia; order Rodentia; family Cricetidae; genus Bramus; species Bramus lutescens. The sequence continues at coordinate 210,568 of LOEQ01000170.1, forward strand.
AGAGAGACCTGGTCTTGATCACTCTCACCCCAAGGAACTACAACAATTGCTGTAACTTGCATTTGTCTTCTGATTCCATGCCACACCCTTCTTCCTGCCTACCTCCTCCCACTCTACCTAAGAAAATCCACCTAGATGTTATGCTTACCACTTCTCCTTGGTTCCATGTAGCTTAGACAAACATGAACAAGGCTGACATTTAGGGTTTCTAAAAGTACCGTTCCTTATCTTTCCTGAGAAACTTGCACCAGAGGGAAGGACGAAATGTGGGAACCATTGTCCCACAACAGATAAATGAGCAAGGAAATAATAGTATATGTACATAATGAGATATTGAATGAAAATAAGACTGATTAACATTCTGGACACATTTTACAATCAGAGCAGTTGACAATGAAAGGGCAATATTTTAATTTGATGCAGAAGACTCTTCAGCAAATGGTCACAACCAACCTCACAATTTAAAGTCTGGTCACCAACTTCTCACTGTTACCAAAACACGCTAGCTCTGCTCATTCAACTGCATTTAAGAAAGCTGAAGAAGAAAAAAAGTAACATACAGTTCACGTACCACATAATATGCCCATTCAAATATGTAACTCAATGGTTGTTACTACACTCACATGACCAATTTTAGAGTATTTTCATGATATCACAGGGAAATTGTACTTAGTAGCAGTCAAAGGACATTGTCTTCCAGTTGTCAGCTTGCATGGCCTTAGGCAACCATGGGTTTTCTTTGGGTCTCTCTGGATTTTCCTATTCTAGACACATATAAATGGAATCCTACGGTAGATGGTGAATGGCTTCCTTTGCTTTACATGTGTGTCTTATGTCAGTCCTTCATCTCTTTCCACAGCCACAAATCTCTGTGCGGATGTATTTGCCTGCAGTTTCTTCTGTCATTGCCAGATCTTTCTTGTTCCTGGCTGGTCACACTCCTATTCATCCTTCACTACTTAGATCAGAGGTTACTTCCTCAATTCTGTTGACTCTCTCTTTCACCATATTATTCCATTCGTGCCGTGTTTCCTGAAATCTATGTTGACTACCTCTTCTTCTTCCTCTTGTAGCTGTGGCTTCCCTAAGTACAGCGACTAAGCTTTGCTCGTTCTTTGTATCAGTCAACAGAACATCACTGCCTATTCACCGAGAGTGTCACATAGTGCATGAGCACACTTCTCTCATATTAACCACGTCTATACTTCTCCAATAAAGGGAGTTATGTGACCATCTGGGAAGAGTAGAACACTCTAGTGTTGGTATGGTTCCAAGTATGAGTTCACATATATGTACAACACATAACCTGGCATTGGCAAGTTGTTTAACTACTGTCTCACTTGAATTGAGAGGATAATAACAGATCACTGGTTTGGCTATTACTTTTATGTTTGTTTATAAAAAGATGTAAAGTGGGCATAGTGACTCATACCTACAATCCATTTGAAATACTGAAGCAGGAAGATTACCATAAGTTCAAGCCACCCCTGGACTAACTAGATAGTGAGTTTCAGACCAGATGGGATTAATGATGATGGAATGATTATATTTATTATTCCAACAGTAAATGCCATTAAACAGGTGGATCAAGGGGCAAAAACATCTGACTCACATCCTTCATTCTGCTTGACACAGAAATTCTACATGTTAAACTTTTGACCCATGTGTCTGCTATAGAGTTTGCGTGAGTATCAGCTTAGCATACTATGCTGATCTTCTCAAATATTTATGATTTCTTTGTGGCACACTCAAAATCCTTTTAGATTTTTCTTGAGACAATTCAAAATAAGAATGTTATCTACAGTCATTCAACTACATCTTTCATTTTACAAATGACTTACTAGATGCAATGAGATTAGAAGAGGTGCCAGATGCCACTTGGCCTCTTAAGGAGGGTGTGTGTGTGTGTGTGTGTGTGTGTGTGTGTGAAGATCATGTACTGTACAGCACAATACACTTGATTCTGAGTCTGAGTTCCTGCCTCTTACTGGTAGAATTTTCTTGGACACATGACTATATTTCCTAACTATCAGTCCTCTTGGCATACCTGACCGTATATGCAGCGAGTTCACAGTGAAGATCTAAAACTGAACCGGGTTCATGCTGATGGGAACAAACACGCAGAGATATGCTCCAAGATATGTAGTAACAGACACACACACCAAATGATGCAATCTCGAAGGAACTGGTAGACAGGAATGTTTGTTGTTGTTGTTGTTGTTTGGTTTTTAAAAGAAATACAGAGCTTGGCTCTCCCAAAAGACAATAGAAATCATTATTTTAAGGCAACTAAATTTCAGGAGTGGAGACTTACAGTCAGTCAGAGGTAGGAGCAGGGTCTTTGAAGAATCAGTGGGTGAAATAATGTAGACTCTTTAGAAGGACACAAAGGACAGGTTCATGTCCTCCAACTGCTTCCCATTGGACGCCCCTGTCATCCCTTTCTGAAACTCCTGAAGCAAATCCCAAGGGAAACAGATGTTGTCTCTGTATGTCTTGAAAATAAAACCTCATAGCTTCCCATTAAAAATAAAACCCATTAAGGCTGGCGACAAAGAGTGGTTTAGCAGAGGGCTGAGATAAGGTTTAAAAGGAGTGCTGGATATCCCTTCCTTCAGGAGTATTCTATGGTGGCTCCTCAGTGCTACTTCTTTGTTTTTAAATCTTTGTTGTTGTTTTGCTTTGTTTTGTTGTGTTCTGTTGTTGTTTATTATAGTTTATTCCCTAAAATACTGGGAATAAACGGTCTCACTGTACACTTTTTTAAATGGTCCATGCCAGTTATTTGGCTCCTTGTATTGAGTTACATGCTTCTCTACAGAGTTTTCTACATGGTGGTGGTGGTGGCAATTTAATGCTCCATCTAAATTCAACCCACGTAACAGAAGCAGCTACTGAGTTGATTATCAAGCTGAGTTTTCATGGAAGGAATACAGGCTAATCTCACAGTCTTAGATCTTTGATGACAGTGACTATCGATTCTAACAACTGATGCCCTCCATCAGATTCTAGGCCAGGAAAAAAAAAATCTAACCAGAAGGCTCTAGAGAAAAGGAGCTGGACGCAGTAATGAGGATGGTGAAGTTCATATTTCTTCCCCAGGGAGTCATGGAAAGAAACAGCTAGAAGGAAACATGGTGACCTCAAGAACACATGAACTTCAGCAGAGGCTGAAGCCAGCAAGGTCCTGGACCTCCTGAAGGAGCTTCATGAAGGAGCGCATCTCCAGTAGCTCATCTTCATTTGTAAATTGCCTTCATTTGTGCAACCCAGTCTCCTTAGCTCTCAGAGTAGCAAAGTTGAAGCAATTTGCATAACTTCAAAAGAAATTCTTCATATACAAAGCCTAAGATAGTAGGATTTGAAAAAGAACAATAAAACTATATAGCTCATAATAAATATTGTGCAGTGTGGGAGACTTGCAGAGATGCAGCATGTCAACTGAGTGCAACTGGTAAATGTCTGCGAGGGTCAGGGGAGGAGCTGGCGTGTCTGTGGCTTGACAGAAATTCCCTAGGAAATATGAGGATTATGTAGTTGGTTTCCGCAGTGTTGCCAAACTATTGGGAAATACATGGCATACCTGGCAAATGAGTTCCCCTGTGTTCACCATGTCCACACTCTCTCAACCATAAGCAGCAAGCAACCCTGCATTGGGAGGCTGAGAAGTCAAAGATTGGGGAGGGATGCTGCTGTCTCATAGGGTACAGTCAGAACCAGAGAGGCAAGATCCTGGCCGTAACTGCTTTTCCTCCTGATACTGGTGTAGAGGGGTGCTGATGTGTAATGAATGACAAACTCCAAACTCAGTATCGTGAACTCATGTCTCGTGCTGTTTCACTCGCGACGATCTAAACGCGTTAGAACAACTCATTATTTTTTCACCCAAAGGGCTTGCCTGCTACTTCTTGTTTTTATCTCAATTAATTTTATATCTGCTGGACTAACACAAATTACCACTTCCATGTCTTGCACTTTTGATTTAAAAATAAAGCTAATTTGGAAGGTGTTTAAAGCTTTATTAATATTTATATGGCCATTAGAGGTGGCTAGGATGCTAGCGAGCTTCTTTTTAAATTAGCATTTCTCCTTCCCCTGTTCTCCTCAGGCTGTAACATTCCCGTCCTGACCACATCATTTTTAACATTTTTCTAAGGGCACAAGTGGAATTTCAGGGGGTCATTGAGACGTTGGTTTGGGTTTTCCCATTTATCTTGCCCATTCTGCAAAATGAGTTGGGCTTATATAATGCATTTCTTTCTCTTGATTTCTGTCAGAAATTGAGAAGCAGAATTTTGCCTCACATGGGCAGAGGTACTATGTGTCAAACACATACTAGTCTGGCCTATTTGCTTCCCCTTCCAACCTGACCTTGCTGAGGGCATGTACAGAGAAGAGTGTATTACTCTGATATGATCCAGAACACGCATAAAGGGGCTATCCTTTAAAAGGCAGAGAAACAAAGAGTGACCTAAGACCTTCTGCATTTCCCTCCATCTCAAAGAAATAGACAGACTCAAAACAACAGAAAGTACTTTTAGGGAAACCCAGTAGGAGAGATTATCATTTGGGGACAATAATAGGTCTTGAGGCTTATCACATGCAACTAGAGGGACAAATGAAAGGAATCAGACTGGGTTAGAAAGGACGAGTGGCCAAACGGGAAGGCTGCGGCACTGGAGGAGACCACAGAGGTCTTCAATTCTTATCCCAGATCTTCCGCTTGTTAGATATGGCCCTCGGGCATGTGGTTTGGTGACTCTGTGCTTTAGTTTCCTCCTTTGGAAAGTGGGTAATTTTGATCACTAAATGTCAATGGAAGAAAACACCAAGAACAGTGCCTGGTGCATGCAGTAGTCACTTGTTATCCATGAGGAATCATCCTAAGACCCTCAGTGTATGTCTGAAACCATGGACAGCATCAAAACCTATATAGACTGTGTTTCTTCAACATACATTTATGATAAACATCTATGTAAACCAGCCACAGTAACAGCTTGACCATAACTATGAATACGGATAACTAGATAAGTAATAAAATGGGTCATTACTAAGTGAAATAAGGGCTGCATGATTACAAGCACAACAATATCACAGCACATGATGTCCAGGTGAAAAAGTACCTAGCAAAAGCAATGGAAGGAAGGGAAGAAAGAAGGGAGGGAGGNGAGGGAAGAGTTGGTTCATTTTGGCTCAGTTCGAAGGTACAGTCCACCCAGGCATGGAAGGGATAGCAGCAGGAACGTAAGGCCACACTGAGTGCACAATCAAAAAGCAGAAAGACACCAAAGCAGGTGGCTTGGCTCAAGTTCTCCTTTTCCCTTTCTATTCAGACTGAGATCATCTCCAATATCCAGAGAGCATCTTTTCCTCTTCAGTTAAAGCTCCCTGGGCACACCTTCACAGATATATGCACAGAGATGTGCACATCTCCTAGGTGATTCTAAATCTAGTCAAGCTGATGATGAAGTTCAGGCATGCCATCACTAAGTGATGGAGAGGCAGGGAACACATACATGATGGATACGATGAATGACTCAAGTCCTGGGCGACAGAGCAAGATGGAATGGGACTTTAGCAGCTGACTCAAATGATATGCTATTTAAAACATATAAATTGCTTGTTTCTGGAATTTTCCACCTAATAGTTTTGGACTACAGCTCACCAAAAGCAAGTAAAACTACACACACACATATGCGCACGCACACACACACACACACACACACACACACACGCATGCAAAACTATGACTAAATGGGTGGGGAAAATGTGCTAAGCAATCAAGAATACTTGTGGAGCGCAAAAGTTTGGTCATGCTAAGTGAAACATTGAGTTGAATAGTAAATTTAATATAATGTTCAGCAAAGCAAGAGTAACTGCAACAGAACTGATAATCGAAAGATTTAAAAAACCTGATAAGTTAAAGTATAGGAGTGTGGGCAGTTTTCCCCTGTTGCTATAAAGAAAGAAAAATATTGAAGATAATTAGAATTTGTTTAATATATAGGGAGCTACTGCTATCATATTCAGTGGTAACTTATTTGCCCCAAGAGCACACATTGTCCTGGTATCCTGCATGTACGGCCTAAAGCTGTGCTGGCCACCACACGGCTTGCAGTTAGAGCTGACTCTAGTTAAAATGGAGGCAGTTCCAATGAAGACATGCTGAAAGCATAAGATGTGTCATCTCACAGCCCTAAAGTGAGAGAAAGAACATAAACAGCTCGGTATTTTAAACTACAGTTAACGTAAACATTATGGAATATCGGTTTCACTTCTGCATTTTACTTCAATGTGGTTATTAGAGAATTCAAATGAACAATACGGCTCCCATTTGGTGCCTGAATAATATTTGGACAGTACTGGGTAAGACGAACAAGGAATATGAGTCAGTGTCTTACTGCTTCTACTAGCAATGAAACGACTTCTCTGCTAGACTTTTAATACATGACTTCCAGCACCACGATAATGCTGCTAACAGGCTACACTTTCTTTCTTTTTGAAAGGTGCTTTTAGAGTCCGTGTTGCTCTAACTTACAAAGCTGTGATACAAACAGATGCACGTCTGCACAGTTTCAAAGCCTGGTTGCTTCCCCTAGGACTGGTGACATGGAGTGCAGGACCCAGAGGTGACGGGGCTCTCTGGGAGCCGAGGAGACCTGATACTTCCCCACAGGGTACTTGGCAGTCTATGTCTTATTTAGTCTCATAAGAAGCCTAAACTTCTGCCCACTAATGGAAAAGGTAGAAAAGCAATTTAGTCAACACAGAATATATACTGAAAGAAAAAAAAATCTATTTAAGGGGTCAGCAGGACCGCTCAGTGGGTAAAGGCACCTGCACATTAAGTCTGATGAACTGAGCTTGAGTCCAGGGACCAACGCAGTAGAAGGAGGAAACCAGCTCTGGCAAGCTGTCCTCTGGCTACCAATGCACTATGACACTTATGCACGGACATGCTCACCCCTTCACCCTCGCCCCACAAATAAATAAATACAATTTTAAAATTCTAACTAAAAATGTATGTGCCTAAAGGTGTCATTTGTTAAACTTAAGCAAGGGACTGAAGGTACAAATTTCAATAGTTAGTTAATATAGCATGTTTAGATGACTGTATTCAGAATACAGTTTTATGCATATACTTGTAAAATAATCCACTTATCATAAAAGAAGACTATCAGGGAACTTTGTTTTCCAGTGAATCTCAAATGGGGGGTGGGGGTGGTGTGGGTCTGACTCTAAAGGGATGTTTGGTAATGTGGGGACACACTATTGATTACTGCAATTTAGGGAGTACTAATGTCATAGAGTAGACTGAGGCCAGGATCGTCTAAGCAGTTCCTGTGACACACAAGACATGGCCCTAAACCAAATTTTTTGGCTCCAAATGTCAATAGTGCTGAGATGGAGAAATCCCATATTAGAGTAAGTTATACAAGTTATGACTTAAATATACATATTATAAAGCTGATTTTTTTTACTTTGTAGAGTTTTATGATATATCATTATCTTAAAGAGCAAAGAATAAAATAGAAATAGAAAAGCCAGTACTAGAAAATAATAACAGATACTGAAGCAACATAGAGTACTTCCTTTTTCTTGGTTTTGATATGTTAACCTCTTTTTAGAATTACTGTCTAAATTATCTGAAAAGAATTTCACGCCATTATATATTGTACATTGAGCACATGCCTCCCGGCATCCTCCCACCCCATTAGTTCCTGCTTTCTTCTGACAGTTTCATTGACTTTCATGTCATATGTGATTTTTTTATATAAAACCCAGAATCACAAATAGGGAAAACACATAATAACTTCTAAGACTGGTTAATTCATTTATTAACATGTTATTAATAACATGAAGGTGTTTTTTGTTTCTTTTTAATCTAAATAGATTTATTAATGTGTAAGATTTCTAACATCTGTAATATCCTCACCCAGTTATGGGAGCAGGGTGATGGAGGAAGGCCTACGAAGAGGACAAGGAGTTCCTTCTGAATACTTCAATTCACTGCAAACTCCACCTTAGGGGGACATATGTAAATGACATGTAGATGGGAACTTGGCCCCATTTGCTCAGTCACTCCTTGCTGCTGGGATGAGCGCCTTGACACTGGACAGAAAACTGGCACCACCTTCATTGTTAGGACAGCATTTGCTAAATATCAAAATATTTGTCTCACTCCTCTGAGCAAGTTGTGTTTCCCTGGTGTCATGATTACTAAGACTGACAATATATGCTCCTATTTGCACTGCGTTTTAGAGAAAAATTGTTTCCTTAGCAATTTTCTTCAGTGAAGAAAAACACAGTCGCAAAGCTTTCAGCTGTGACAATTCTGCTGGAGAGCTGCTCACGCTGGAAAGCTGAACCACGTGTGTTAACACATGATCTGACTGCATGCTCACAAAGGCAGGTGCCATGCTGTGCTTTGCAGGCATGGCAGTGTTTCTGCAAGGTTTAGACACTCAAGTCCTTCAGTCCATCCGATTACATCAAAAGATGGATTTTGGAATGAAAATATCTGCAGGGCATACCTATGTCAATGAAGGTCTAGCAATAAGGTCTCGCTTATGCCATGTATATGTGAACAAAGAAAACTCAGGGGCTCTTATTGAATATTCAGAGCAAACAACAACTTGGGTTTTTCTCCTTGGAGCACCAACCATGATTGGATGTGTATGCATGTCTATCATATGCTACATTTTTAGACATACAAAGACATACATTTTTAATCAGAAAAAGATTGATATCAGTTTGAACATCTTAAATTTGCAAAAAGACCTAGTGCAGAAGGGACTAGAACTTCCTACAGAAATATGCAAAGGAAAGTGGTAACTGATTAGAAAATAAGCTACATATCAGATAGAGCAATCTCTAATTATAGACACCCCACACTTAGTCCCTTCTCCCCCTAACTTCCCCAAACCCACAACAGGATCACTCTTATTATCCGGACATTTACCACAATGGTAAGTCAGTTTTTACACTATCAGAATTGTGTTTCCAGGTATGTCTTCAAAATCACACTGCAGAGTGGACAGGTTGGTTACCATTAGCCAGAGTCACAGTTCCCCATCATCGGTCCCACCATCTGTCTTTGGAGCTCTTTCTACACATGGGCTTGGCTGAACAGATTTCTAACTGGCCAAGGTCGCTGCTACACAGCTAGCTTGCACAGATGGGGACAGTGGGAAAAACTTAATTGCAGCTGTGGATAAACATAAGCAAGGACACCATTGGCAAACATGCTGTCTAGACTTAATGGTGGCTCAGTGTCGCTGTGAACAGAAAACAAGGACACGGTTTCAAGGTAACTACCTCTTCTCAAGCATAGGACAGTCATTAATAAAAGGTCACCATCATGAGCCAGACATTTCTCCAAGATATTTAAATGTTAATTTTAAAACTGGCAACACAGAAATAATAAAACACACATTTGCTAAAATTCCTCTAGGGAAAAAATGCCTTTTTCAACAAAAAGATGATACCTGTCAATCAGTATAGTGTCATAACCCACATGAAGGTCACAAGTATGGTCTGAACAAGTCACAGAAAGTATGAAAAGAGTAAAATGTCCTGTTTCCACATTCTTATTTGATCCATATTAAGATTTCCTGTTCCTACTGTCTTTTCAAAACAAATGAATGGTTAGAAACTTTATTTCAACAATATTACATTGGGTGCATATATCTCCTACCCTATACTCTAAAAAAAACTGTCATCAAAATGGGACTCTGACGAGGATGGGGTTCTACAGCTTCCCCTAGAAATGCAAGGGTCGAGGGGATTTGGATGTCAGTGTCTTTTTTAGAAACTCAACATGTCTGGTCACTGGGGTTTAAAGGCAAACTAGATGAGCTCTGCCGTTGAGAGTTTTTAAATTTAAAATAAGTGATCAAGTCAGTACTATTTCAAAAGACTGTTGATAAAAAAGAACACTTAACTGTAACCATACTGAACAGACAGTTGATTATAGAAAGACATGTCAGTGCACATACGGCAGCCAGATAAATTATGCACATCTGGATTACTTTTGGCAAGAAACATAGCTAAGTGTCTAAAGCCAAGTTTAGCAATCTGTCACTAACAATATGTACATTTATTTTAAAATGTCAAGGGCTCAAAGTCATATTTTCTATTTCTTCATAAACTTTCCAGCTCTTCTTAAGACAGCAAACAGGTGACAGAACACATTGCCCAAACTGCCAAAGGCTGTATAAATAAGGGGTAATTTTGAATTTCTCACCCCATACACAAGAGGATTCAGAGTTTGAAACAAACTCACATTCTGCTGGAGGTACCAAAATACAGCTCTCAAGTGAATGCATTAATGTTTCCCTTTAGAAGTTGCTTGAGAAAAGCTTTCATATGAAAACATAGGAGAGTAAACAGGATAAGCCCCTGGGAAAAGCCAGTGGAAATGGGTTGATGAAATCGCCCTATCAAAGGAGAAGACCAAGGCCTCTGCGATCATCTCAGATTAAGTTTCCTTTCTCCGATTGCCAATTACTGACATCATTTAAACCCCAAAGACATGTTTTCCTACTCCTAGTCCCCCTGATTAAAAGAAATGCCAAGAGACATGAAGGTGGCCTCAAACTAGCAGGAACAAGAAACTCTACAGTTGGCTGTGTGAGTATCAGCCAGGTGGGAATGTAGCAGTACCTGTGTGCACAGACCTCATCTTGATTTTAATGCTGCTCGCTAGTTATTCTAACATTCCAGACTTCTTAACAGCTTCAGTAGGAATGCCAAGATAGATCATGGGGACTGGGTGGGGCCCCATCATCCCAGGTGTTGCCTTCTAGTTTCATTTGTGCTGTCAGCAGAGAAAAACCAGAGCAGGGCTATTTTCTTTGAAGAATATTCAAACTCCGTGTCTAGCTCTCGAATTTGGCATATTTACTGATTAGCCTTTTTGCTATATACAAAATCTAGAGTTTAACATTTTCAAATGGTATGGGGGGGTGGGTGGATCCTGTCTCTGAATCAAAAAGAACATTCAAACACCAG
>LOEQ01000170.1:221587-240229 GCA_001685075.1 Bramus lutescens
AACGGCTGCAGGGCTCACCGAGGAAGATCACGCAACTGGTCTCACGGTGTGGCTGTGAGAACTAAGCACGGAACACCTAGGGGAACAGTCAACAATGATGACTGTGGTCATTATCATTCCTTTCTTCCTCTTTAAGTGACAGACTGAGAGAAATATAGTGCACAGACCTCAGATTGCAAATAAAATGCTCTACGCCCAACTGAGGAGACTGGAGAAGAATAAAGAAGACAGGGATGCAGATGGAAAGGGTGGCTCTGTATCTATATCTGCTTTTGTAAAGCCTGATGCATAAGGATGCTGAGACCTTTGGGAGCTGGAACATCTTTCCCAGACTGGCTGATAACCGTTTACAATGTTGCTAAGAAAAAGTCACAGAATTGAAAACGATTGGTTTCTACCATCCATCATTTCAAAGGGATTATAGTTTAAAACCATTAAAGGTAAGATCAATCTATTTTCTTCCCAATTTTGATTTTTTTATTTGTCTACACTACTTGATTTTTAATTATACTGTCACAAAGACATTAAAATAAGAGGTATATATAAGCAGGTGGAAATCTCCACAGATTGTCTGTATTCTTTAATCCCTGTATCCTACATGCCACATGGCGTGTCTGTCTGCGACACAAAAGTTCTAGAAATATACATTAAGTGGGCCTTGCATTAAGGAACAGGTGAGCATAGGAAAATCTTTTAACATCTAGCAAATTGAAGAGAAACACTAGAAAACAAAACAAAAATAACAAAATAGAGCAGCCAGAATAACTCTCCGCACACTACTGCATGAATTTCTTTAACATGCAACGTCTCCTGGATGGAAGTTATTAGGAGAATTCATATTCAGATGGCCAAATCCACATCCACGATGAATGCAATGTTAGGGAGAGCAAATACAGTGAGTTCTTCCAACCCTAGGACTCTGTTACTGTCATTAGACACACAAGGCTACACGAGAAAGCTGGTGTGCTCTACCTACTGAGACAAAATGCTTCTTATTGAATTATGAGGAATTTAAGATAATATTTTCTTCTAATTCACTGATCATAGTTATTTATAATTTTATTCAGCCTTTGTGTTAGCAACTTAACACATATTTGAAGTAAATTAAAATATATTTCATGTGGTACTATAAGATCATAATTAAATTAACTTGTGTTCATGGCACCATGGAGAGATGAGCTCAAGATACCCCCAGATGTGTCCACTGACTCTGCAGGGTATTATTATTATTATTACATTATCCCACTTGAAATGCATACCAGTTGTGAAAAATTCACATGATGCTGCAGAGAGTTAGTATGAATATCAAGCACAGTGTGGGGAAGATATTGGCTTACTGAGGAATCAGAGTGATATAGAGTATGTGATATAGTCATATAGACATTACTATATAGGTAATGTGATGAGAGCTTGATAATTCATACATATTAAAATCAAAGACTCTACTTATTTTGATGAGATTTATTTTATTATCTTAAATTAGTGTGTGTGTGTGTGTGTGTGTGTGTGTGTGTGTGTGTGCAGGTATGTGTACATGAGTGCAGGTGCCCCAGAAGTTGGAGGATTGGACTCTCCTGTAGCTATAGTTATCAGTGGCTGTGAGCCCCCTGACAAGGGTGCTGAGACTGGAACTCAGGTCCTTTGCAAGAAAAGTACATACTTAATCACCGAGTCATCTCTCTAGCTCCAAGACAAACACCGTGAAATGACAACACAAACTGTCTGTAAGATGATCTTCATTACAAAATTAAATCAGAATGAAAATAAGAATCTTGTAAGCATCCAGTTTTAGCTGACTTTTTTTTTCCTTTAAATTTTGAGACAGGCTCTCGCTATGTTGTCCAGACTAGCCTCAATGTTCTGGGCTCAAGCTTCAGCCTCTTGAGTAGCTGGAACTATAGAAACCATAGGAACAGATCACTGTATCCAGCTACTCGTAACCCTGCTTACAGTAGCAGTAAGTTTAACACATCCCAGAGCCTTATAAATTTGCACTTCAAGGATAAAACCAAAGGAACTAATAAATCTCGTGACGTCAAATCTATCATAAAAGATGTTTTAAACAGCCAAACTATGTCTCAAACATTCATTGTGGCAGATAGTACTGCATTTCCTAAAAAAGATTTTGTGTCATAAAAAGCCAACAACTGGGCTACTTCATGTCCTACATATCACAGGTCCATCCTTTGGTAGCTGCTGAGGGAGCAGTGAACCAAAAGCTTCTCTTAAGATAACATATTCTATTACACCAGAGATGTTTCACGTCTCTCCAGAGGTGTGTGCCACTGTCATACAGCAAATCTCAGCAGAAATAATACTGATGAACTATTAATATATTGTCATTAATTTTTTGAAGTGCTTCAAACTCTAAATTGTCTAGAATGTAAAAGATAGCAACACATTCTTCAAACTGTAATGATTTTGCAATTAAGGATGTCCACTACCAAAAAAAAAAATATGACTATACCAAACAAAACAAGGCAGAAAAGATGGCTTCAGAGAAGGGACTTACGATGGCCCGAAGGGAAAAATCACTCAATTGGATGGTTCATCACACTGTCCAAGGACAGTTGCTACATAGAGACCGAACCAAAGATGTCAATGCCATGGCAGAATTTCCCAGGAAACAGAACTCGGGAATTGAGCCCTAAGTGTAATGAGCTAAATCAGAGGCTATCCAAAGTCACATAAGCAGAAAAACCTGACCTTCACTGTCCCAAAGGAAAAACAATGCTCAAGCATTTACGCTGAATATTCCTTAGGGACTCTCATGACTTAATGAATGTGTAGGCAGTCTGGAGGGTGTTAAAACAAAACAAAAAACCCAACAAAACAGATACCCTTGTAATAGGTAAGTCATTTCAATTCAGACTCTGTTTCACATTTGGCTTTAAACTGCTAGTGTTAGTTAACTCAGCTGTAATTTATTAGCAATTTTGTTGTTGTTGTTGTTGTTTTGTATAGTTTTTATTCAAGACAGGAGTTCTCTATGTAACACTGGCCTTCCTGGAACTTGCTCTGTAGATCACACTGGCCCTGAACTCAAAATATTCGCCTGCTTCTGCCTTCCAAGTGCTAGAATTAAAGCCGTGAACCACCACTGTCAGATTTTTATTAGCAATTTGGTTTTGAGACAGTGTTTCTCTGTCCTGGAACTAGCTCTTGTAGACCAGACTGGCCTCAAACTCACAGAAATCCGCCTGCCTGTACCTCCCAAGTGCTGGGATTAAAAGCATGGGCCACCACCACCTGGCTGCAACTTGGATTATTTCAAGGTAAGATTAGGTAGAGGGAGGGGCTCTATCATACACTCAAACTATATTGCATAGTATAGTTTACAATGTATCTGTGAATGTTTTGGTAAGTTATGGAATCTAAGAAACCATTCCTTTTAAAAGACATAATTACTAAAGCACTATGGGGAAAATGCAAGCTAACAATGTCTCTTGAATTATTGTAATTTGATTACAACAAATCTAAATAAATTCTAAATGAATTATTCTTTTCGAACAATAGTATTTCCAGTATTTAAAGAAACTGCCCTCATAAGAATCTTTGAAATTTAATTTAATTTGCTCATTATTTCTAATATGCTCTTAGGTGTAATAGACAAAAAGCACACAGATGAGTTATTCCTAATGGCCAGACTGCTGGGGTCTTTCATGGTGACTGAAGCCCGTTAGTTCCTAAGCATCAATGCATCACCCTCAACAGAAGAGCCTCAGAATAGCTTCTGCTTTGGATACATGTTTGGTTTAGGCAGCAGCAATGTGTAGAAGGCATGGAAATCCAACCAAAGCAGATGCACTCGTGGTGGGCCATTCTCTGGTAAGCATTCCACAAGTAAAGGAGCCTTGTGAACATCCACCAGGAAGCCTTCACAGAACTGACTGGTACGTGCTTTAACACTACGCCAACCCTCCTTCATGGCAGGGTCTCTGCTGTATGTCCACTTAGATGTACACAGGAAGGTACACTGGCCATCTACAGAGCAGGTTCCAGAGTGCTGCTCCATGACAAACATCCAAGAGTCACTAAAAGTTGGTCACCAAATTTTGCTCATTTTTACTTCGTAAGATAAAAGAAGCTCCTTCTAAAGCTACTTTTTAAAACAAAGAACAAACTATTTGCTCTTATTAAAGATTTCCCAGAAATGGTAAAATGAACACTACTTCCAATTAGCAAAAATATCTTAACAAACGAAGAATAATAAATAAAATTTATCACACATTAACTGACTAACTATTCTAGTAACCCCGGGCAGTATGAAAGTCAGCCTAACAAAATTTTAAATTATGGCCATGTAGTACTGTGCTTACTTTGGTAGCAACATGACAATGGAAGTGACTTTTATATGAACTATCAATATTTTATTTTATTCAAAGGAACTCACAATACATGCATTTCATTAAAATATGAAATTTCAATTTTATTTCACAAAAATGTAATAAGTAACAATGGAAAGGCTACAGTTTTGAAATTTCTCATTACTATTTACACAAACATAAAATTATCAGACACAGTTGTGTTGGAATACGAGATTGGGCTAATGCCTGCTTACAGTGATACTTCTAGTTCCTAAAAATCGGTCAGCTTGCTGTCCTCTCATGACTTTGCTATGACTTCACTGGGAAATTATGCACTGAAGTTCATTACTCAAAGCGTCCATTGTTGAGCTAGGCCAACCCCATAACCAGAGAATAAAGAACTGAAAGAAAATTGGAATATCACCATGAATCCTAAGAGAACGAGGCAGCAAGTGAAGGGGCCGTGCAAAGTGTTCATGCAAAATTTCACTGTCTGAAGATTACTCTTTTCTCTTTAAAAATTACCTAACACCAACACTTTCTGAAACTCACTAAATAACACCCATCCTCTTTTTTGTGCTTTTAAAAACAGGAAGGAAAGACTAATGCGAGAAGAAAGGGAAAGACATCTCCTTGTCTGAATGCTCTTGACGTGCAGTACTGTGATAAACACCGGAAACATGATAGTGGTGAGGCAGTCATGCACACTGTTCCATAACGCAACGTTCAAAAGAGCTGTGTCTCTGTGTTAGTTCCTTTGGTATATCTGCTTTTATGAAGACTTGCTGTGAGCCAGGCCCCATCCAAGCATCTGGAGCCCCACATACTTCCAGGAGAACATCGTCATTTTCATTAAAGGCCTTAGGAATTTATGCGTACTCTGTTAGAACTATTCTTGAAAATCAAAAATACATTTCAAGCAAAGTAGAGAATTGCAGGGAGGGAACCAAGAACATCACCATCCATGGCAGGGTTTATTCTGGCTGTGGGTTACAAATGGTGCAATATTCAAGTCACCAATCTTGATTCTCCTGTGCACATTTCCTCAAAGAAGCCTTGAGAACAGACAGCGCTGGCCTATAAGTCAGTTGTGTGCATTCATGTGTGTGCAGTTGTGTTCATCCATTTATATACATGTGGAGAGCACAGGCTGATGTTGGGGTTTTCCTTCGTCACTCTCCATCTTGTTTTCAGAGATAGAGTCTCTCATTGAGCCTGGAGCTCATCAATATGGCTGGCTGGGGTAACCAGTGATCCCGGAGGATGAGCTGTCTCTACCTCACGACACTGGCGCCACAGCAGGCAGGCACACCCAGCTCTTCTGTTAGAGGTCGGAGCTCAGGCCCTCGGCTTCTTCAGCGAGCTCTTTACTCTGGAACCATCTCCCAGTGCTCAGGGAATTCTGTGCATTCGTTTTTAAAGTAGTCATTTGGATCTGGCTGCAAAATAATCTTGCTTGAATCATGCCTTAATCATCTCCAAGGGGAGGAAACAAAACAGGTGCTTAAAACCCTTTTTGTTAATTTTCATTAAATAATTATGGAAATATGTTAAAATCAAGTTTTTTGGTTTTTGTCGTTGTTGTTGTTGTTTTTAGAGACAGGGTTACCCTGTGTATCCTTGGCTGTCCTGTAACTCATTCTGTAGACCAGGCTGGCCTAGAACTCACAGAGATCTGCCTGCCTCTGCCTCCTGAATGCTGGGATTACAGGTGTGCACCACCACCATCTGGCAAAACCAAGCATTTTAATATCCAGTTCCAATACATATTTGGATTTGAAACTGTTGAAATTTTAAAAGTCCTCTGAGGTTTTTTAAAATTAATTTTAGTGTGCAAGTGCGTGTGTACATGCACATACAGAGGTCAGAGGGCAACTCCTACCATGTGACAGCTGGAACTGGAACTCAGTTTAATGACTTGGTGCCAAGCGTCTTTACCTGCAGGCCCTGAGAGGTGTACTGTTTGCAGAAAACTCCACCAGCTGCAACAGAATGCTCAGTTCTAGCAGCGAAGCGAGAGAGCTGAGGATGAACAGATCTCTCCATTTAGTAAATGAACAAGGGGGCTGGAAAGCTTTAGTGTTTCAAATTTAGAAACTCCATAGTTTCCGGAGGATGTCTAAGACCAGTTGCCAAGGGGTCACTCTGGTGAGGACTCTCTTCCAGCATGCAGAAGGTCACCTCCTTGCTGCAGGCTAACAAGGGGCCTCACCAAACCTACCAGATTAGCATATCATCCACAGGACCTTCAACATTCTAGCTTGGGGGCAACATAACTCAGTCTACAGAGTAAATCAAAAATATTTATCTTAACACCATTCAGGAAAGTGTATGTGGTAGACCAGTGCTTTTGTGTGTATCTCGTTGTGGGTTCGTATATGTTTTCTCCACTAATGAACTAAGGATGATTGGCAGGAAGAATGATCAACCTGAGAAAGGAGGGGGCTGAGCTAGTCCATGGCCACCATTCCATTGAAGGATTGATGTTCTAGAGACACAAGATGTGAAGGCCTCTGACGATTCTCCACACTCCAGGCCTTCTCAGTGTGCGAGAATCTCCATGGCAGAGCATAGTTCTTACAAATACTTCAAATGATCATTGCCCAACTAACCTGTCCTTTGAAAGCAAATCAACTATTGTATCTTTGTGTTTAACAAAATAGAGAAATGATCTTGGTTATTAAATAGTATGAAAATTCTAACCCATTTCAGGATGGAATGTTGACCTCTCTGATTTTTTCCTTATAGTCTCACTTCAGAATTTAGTTACCAAATACCCAGCACTGTTAAGCTTTATTCCTTTCAAATTGTATATACATGCAGTGACAGTCATTCACATTTGGAAGGCAAAAATTCTCCTAACTTTTAAAAACCATCATTATAAAAAAGCAGCACTCTGACTACAACTGCAAACTGAATATCCTGTCTTCCCCCCGACACTTAAAAAAAAAATCACAGTCTCTACAGGCACTTTTAGCTAACACAAAGAGGAAACCCTTGCTCCAGGACCCCTTAGCCCTTCATCTGTCTGTGCTTGTCTCTGAAGGTAAATCTCTCCAGTAGTTTAAACACTGAGAACACAGGAGGTTTCACCTGTGTCTTAGTTTAAACCCAGCATTTCAAAGGGTGGGGGGACAATATGCAAATATCTTTTTGGCATATGCAAACCAGTCAAATTTTTCACTAGGTGGTATTTTAAGAAAACAAGAAAGGGCTGCTGAAGAACTGGGCCTATTAAAAGATCTAGATTCAGGCTACTTTCGCCACTTGGGATTCTGACAGAATGGCTATCTTTGTTGAAAATACGGGAAAGGAGAAGACAATGGTACAAGCCTACATACTTTCATATTTTAGAGCAAAATATCCTAAGGAAACATAAAGGGGATTATGTAAGCAAGCCAGTCTGAAAGTTCCGATTCACACAATGCTTTTCTTTTTCTCAGTAGTTATGTTTGACAATGGGGCTTAATTTATCAAGGAAGAAATAACCAGGCTGTCTCTCTACTGTCAAGAGAACAAATCAAAGAATTGTTTTTCACCACCAATGCCCTCCAATTAAAAAAGCAAAAGAGAAGGAGAAAAGCCCATGGACCCTGCTGGGTGTTTGTGTAGCAAACACACAGTGCCACTGTGGCTATTTCAACAATGGAGGCTCATGGAGCTGGGAGGACTCCTAATGCAACTGGAGTCAATTCAATGGTATGCTTTAATTGTTAAGTGTCTCCCTTCAACATCCTATGCAGTGGGGACTGAGTGCTCATTGGACTAACTAGTTTCAGGGGTGGTTATGCAAGAATGAATTGTGCTTTGACTAGACACACTGACAACGAAATGAATTCGAATGGATTTAAATGTAACATGTACTTTTGCTTCAGGTCAAAAGTTTTCCCATGAGACAACACCTTCAATTACAGCTAAAGGCAAGGGGTGAGGGTGTGCTATTTTTCTTACTTGGTTTCTTTAAGGAATTTACTCAACACACATGAATGTTACACCTGTTCTTCACTAATGAGTTTATAGGGATTTGTTCTCTGAGCTGTCACACTTCACCAATCGTCATAATGCAGAACTAGAATCGTGGAGAACTATTGACTTCTAAACAGAATCTAGTGGCTTTTTAGTGCTATTGAAGAGAACAGTTCTTCTGCTCGGAGGGATGAAAACGCTTCAGAAAAGGTTTATCATTTATTATTGGTTGTCATTTATTATTCAACGAAGATTCATTACAGATGTGCTGCACCATAACAGAGGAGGGGGTGTGTGGGATGAATCATATAGACAGCCAGACGACTGCGTTACTGACATGGAATAGGAATCCCCACACTGGCCGTTTAGCCCATAACCAAGGAGCTCAAGTCACCCTGTCTCTTCTTTGGGAGGAGTCTCAACTCAGTAAATCAGGAAGTCTTCCAGGGGTCCACTGGCCATGGGCCAAGTGACTGCATGGAGAAAGAAACTAAGGGGAACTGCAAGACCCTAGGATAGTCTTGTGCCAATGGCCTTAGTGAGTGGACCTGGCAGCCTCAGGCTGGGTAGCCAAACCTTCAAGGGGGTTGGTAAAGCCTGCCAGGACACGGTATATTTCAAAATGGGAGCATATTCTTACCTCACAGGCGGCTGCTGATAGAGCAGCTGGGTGGGATCAGACTATTCTTGGGCTCAGCTAATCTTAAGCGATCTGGAGACTCCCAGAGGGGTGGAGGAATAAATAATACATTAGCTCAGGGGCCACAGCAGTGGTACTGACTTAAGAAAACATCCAGGGGTTGTCACTTAAAGGAGTCTATCTAAAGTTATGTGTTGTTTTGAGAAGAAAAGTGCAACAGAAGGAACAATTACTTGGCCTACTGTTCTGCTTTGATGCTGCTCTCCATATCTGTCTGAAAGGGACCCAAAGCTACCACTGTTCGTGTACCCTTCCATATGCAATAGGAGAGGGCTCACACTGCCATGCCCTTGCTCCCAAAGCCCCATCTTTCTATGGCATTGGTCACTGTGAACTGAGCAGGTTAGGTTGGGTCCTGGCAGGGGGACAAAGGCCTAATGCTCAGTAACCTTGCAAACATATGAAGACAATATTGCCTACCTGCCAAGGGTGGGGCACAATGTTCTGGCAAAGAGGACTACAACTGATTTCACTTATCCAAGCAAATTCTTAGGGTGTAATGGGAGTTGAAAAACATCATCTTGGAAGCTGCTAAAACGACAAACATGATATGAAAATGATTGGGTGGGAGAGGTCATATTTATGAATCCTCAGTGAGGCTGTTTAACGGTTCAAATGCTTTGGCTAACGTCTGAGACAATGTATACACAGATTTTAATAAAATAAACGTATGAAATCCGAGATACCAATTCCCTGACATTACAGAATAAATGTATCTTGGGTATTACATGTGTACAATGATCAAGCCACCAGCCACTTTGGGAGAAGAGAGAGGACGCTGCTACTGCATGCGTTCCCTGCATAGTAAGGAAATAAAACCACAGTGATGCTGTCTTAACTCTGTGATCTTCAGAGTGCCTCAGCAAATAGACGGGGATCCAAACGTATACAGGTCTGCCAGGACGGTTTAATTCACTACAGCTATCATTCTATTGCACTCCCCACTGATCTTGCTCTCTTACTCGCGGCTGTAGTTTAGAGTAATGGTATCTACGTGATGGTCCGAGGACAAGGAGTATTATATGTGGAAATGGAGAATGAGCTCTGAGGAACTCTGCCAGGGTCATGATGCTCAGATGTATCAGTTCCTCTCACTGAACACACCAAAATGCAGGTTGATGGTGAATATGACAGCTGACATTTTAGGGGAAAGGTGGGTCCTTCATCACACATAGCATGATGAGAGCTGGCTTGAAACATTCAGCATTTGTGTACAGTTTTAAGATCCCTTTTCAGCTATTCACATTTGACTATCTCAGAACTAAGTTGGGTCAAAACATTTTATCATGTGCTCTTAAATGCAGAATAAGGGTATTCTTGAGAGTTCCCTTTGCCTCTACTGGATGCTCAATGCCAGTGGTGGTAGCCATGGCTTTGGACAGAACCAAAGAGCTGCCAAATGCTGGGACACGGAGGCTGTAAATAGCTACATTTCCTTAGCACTGAGGTTCGGCACCATACCTCAACTTCAGCACTGGCCCCTCCAGCTGACACGGCTCAGGTCTAGTGAACACTTGAGTAGGTTATAGTTTCAAAGGGCCTCTCTACTTGCTCCTTGAGTTCAAACACCTTTATTCTGATCACAGGAACTTTAGAACTTTAGAGACGAGTGTTAGGATGTGAAGTTTTCAAAATACAAAGGCAACAGGAAAAATTATTAAACAAGAATAATCTCCATGTATTTCTGCAGCGGTGTAAATGTCTGTTTATAAGCTATAAATTAAAAAAAAAACGTTTAGGTGTGTGTGATGTATGCGTGCATGCTCATATGTGTGAATGTGTTCACCTATGCGTGTGCATGGCCATGCCAGAAGGTGACAGCGGGGTATCTTTTTCTATCACTGTCCACCTTTATTTTTGACACAGGATCTCCAGTTGAACCTGGAGCTAGTGAGTGCTCTGGATTGGCACATCTCTGTCCCCTCCCTCAGCACTGAGGTTACAGGTGCATGCTGTCACACCTGTCTTTTTAGGAGGGTGCTGGGGATCTGAGCTCAAGTCTTCATGCTTTCCCAAGAAGCAGTTCATCCACTGAGCCACCTCTGCGGCCTAAGATGCAGATTTATCAGGCTTTTGATCGACAGTAACAGTTGACTTCCACTGCAATGTATTTTATAAACTCTCCAGGCAGCATAGTGTTTGTGTAGGCGAGGTGGGGGTGGGCAAGACAAGCAGAAAAATTAGACTTCTCTCTACTCAGAGTTAGCTGCAATAAAGACTCTGGAGAGGCATGCCAATTATACATAAATGCATGAACTGGCCCAATAAGCTAAGAATAAAGGAAATCAGAATGGGCTAAAGAAGATAAAGCAAAGAGCTTGAGGATGAGCAGGGCCTGTCCTTCATTCTTTTGAAATCTGGGCTTGCTTTGCATAAAAACATTTCCTATAGAAAGGAGGTCCAGCAGTTAGGAGAGCTCTTCCAGAGGACCCAGGTTCAATTCCCAGCACCTATATGGTAGCTCACAACCATCTGTAACTCCACTCCCAGGAGATCTAATGCCCTCTCCTGGCCTCAGCAGGCACTAAATGCAGGTGGCAGCATGCTGACAAACATGCAGACCAAAATCCCATACTCATAAAAATAAAAAGAATCTTAAGAAAATTCCTATAGGCAGTTGACTTAATGATGTAAAAGCAAAAGGACAAAGCATGAGACTGAGGGAAGGGAGAGGAACTTATAGACACAGAGTAAAAACACTGTTGTGGCTGCTACTTGGCTTTTTGAGACAGGGTCTTGGTACGTAGACCAGATTCACCTCCCTTATATAGCAATCCTCTACCTCTGGCCCCTCTGCATCAGGATTATAGGCATGCACCACCATGCCCAGCTAACATTTATTCTACAGGCAAATAATTTTCATGGTTTCTATAATTTCTTGTAACTCAGCCACAGGACTGGTGAGAACCTGAGTCACATTTCCTAGTTTCTAAACTGAACCATGGCATTGAGCAACTTTAGCAAGTCATAATGCCAGATCTCGTCCTCAGCAATAACCCAAAGCATGTTTGGTTGGAGGTTTGAATTCCTAATTTCAGAAAGTAGTACCATGGTTTGGACAGCTACAGGGAACAGCAGAGGCGATAGGCCACAACTGCATTTACCAAAAGTATTCTAGTCCGCTAGAACGCAGGAATGTGACTTGTTTCCGTTGGCTCTGAGTACTTTCTCAAAGGTAAGGAAGGAAGAAGTCAGGAGTTGCTGTTACCACAGCTATAGATAATAGAGACAAAACTAAATGGCAGAACTGTGATACTATTTTGGGCATGATTTGATTGGGCATATAGCTACAGAACTATGATATATACACTAAAAATTTCCCAAGAGAAAAGCAGGATACTCTGCCAACTATCATGAGGGCTTAAAAAAAAAAAAGCACAGGGGGAGAAAAAGACTTAGAGATAATGGAGCTGGACCAAGAGGAGAAACAAATTAACTTATAACCTAGGACCTGCTGGAAAAGATGTGATAGAACATGGACCAGATAGATCATGTGGGGCAACTGGAGCTTGGACAGCAATGCAGGGGTGTAATGGCACAGGGTGTGAGCATGGGGATTCACAAAAGTCCTGAAGGACTGAACTGGAGAAGGCAGAAAGACCAGTAAATACTCAGTACTTTAAATGAAACTGACCTATATTGGACGTGTGTGTGTGTGTGTGTGTGTGTGTGTGTGTTTGTGTATGCACACTGGGGGTTGGGACAGCCACGTTTCTTCAATCCTTGCTCCATTGCCTACTGTGAATACATTTCAGCAACTCTGTCAAAGCTGCACAGGCCAATCCACTGTGGTTGCAAAAAGGAGTGTGGGTCTTTGTTAGTTCTTATACAAACCCACTGTGTGCCTCTCTGCTATAATGCTGGCTTCTAAGTGGACAGGAAGCTTCCTGAGAGCCGGTGTGATTGTTGACACAGGAGACTGGCCTTGTGTACCTCAAACCGGAGGGGTACGGTGAATGTCTGAAGAGTCACGATGCTCTTAAATAGTGCTCTTGTCCAATAACTCTGAGAATCAAGTCATTTATTAAGGAAAAGACAACCCTAAGATAGTATTAGTAGCAAATTCAGGGCGGGAATAAGGACCTACAGAATGTGTAGTCTAAGGCATTTTCTGAGGACAGAAAGGCTTCTAGAGAGCACTCTATGATCAAAATGTTACACACTTTCATGAAACACACCATTCACAAGGAGCAGCACTCTACAGCAATGTTGTCAGAATCTCAAAATGCCCCCCATTTGGTAAAGCAAATTACAAAGACTTTTACTTTTCCTACCACACTTTTTTTGGGAAGCTGGCAGGGCCCACTATAGCCCACGACTGGATTCACAGCCCAGTAACGAAGCAAGCAATTACTATCTACCCTTGTGACATCTATTAATTTTTCTTCAATTGGGCTTTGTCTCTCTAATTAGACTGTGTTAATTAAGGAGAGAGAATTTCTGACAGTTTGTCTTTAGTCCTCACCGCTCACACTATGCAAAGGTGATTAAATATTAGACAATAAAAAATCTATCACATTAATGTTACTATTAATAAGAGGAACCATATAATCCTCCAATAATTATACAAATTTAATCTTCACAATTCAAAAGAACATCTATTATAAAACAAATAAGTAAAAACTCCTTACCTGACTCTAGATTAAAGGTATCACAAGTAAGTAAAGACTCTGCAGGATGATTCTGCTGTTACCAGCTACAAGGAGAAAGGAGGACCTGGAGAAAGCAGTTAATGTAGGAATTCAAGAAAAAAAAAAACTACAAGAGTAAGATAGAAAAAGAAAGAAAGAAAACTTCCCATTACCATGAGATTAGTACTTGACATCAACATAAATATACACTAAATCACAGAGATCTAGCAAGCTTACTGGCTGTAAAAGTCAATATAAAATGCAAACATTATATTTACCAGCAAAAAAAATTGTTCATAAAATGTGACACTAGGCACAAAAGTGGGTTAAAACTTTAAAAGGTGACTAATACCAACCATCAACAAAGACATGCACAAGGGAAATCCTTACCCAGTTAGAAAAATGTTCCTAATAGGCTCAGTTTTGCATACTCTGTCTTTTCTGAGAAATGGTGCTATAAATTTGTATGATTTACTCAGAAATGTTCTTGGCAGTAGTGTTTACAATAACCAAAAATGTGCAGTGCCCAATATCCATCAGGACCAGAATGAAGAAATATATTGTAATATAAAGAATGAAACACAGTACCAGAAACAATCATGGGTAAATCTCTAACAGATAATGACGGACAAAAATCAGAAATCTACATTGATGATTAGCATTTACAACGCTCATAACATGGGTTTTTTTTATAATATATGACTTGGAGGTGAATATAAGCACTGTCGATGTATTAAAAAGGAGGGATATGGGGAACACAAAATTCTGGAGAGTTGTTACACCTGGGTGAAAGAAAGGACTCTGTATAAATGAGAGTGAAGACAATAAAAGGAATTACTGGCGGTGGTCTAGATGCCCTCAATGTTGCTATCACACCATCTATCCAGCATCCACTCATCTACCCACATATCTATCATGTGTAACATGCATGTGCTTGCAAGTATATGGCATGCATGTGGAGGACTGGTGGGAATTGGTTCTCTCATTTCACTATGTGGCTCCTAGAGACTGAACTCAGGCTGTTACCTGGCAGCAAGCACCTTTATCTGCTGAGCCATCTTGTTGACCTGGTGATCTTGACCTCAATAAAGTGGTGGTAACACTGGCACTTGCTTTAACCCTAGTCTTTAAACTATATATATATNTATATATATATATATATTCAGCACATTGTTTGGTTTTGTTTTTTGAGACAAGCTTTCTCTGTGTAGCCTTGGTTGACCTGGGAACTCACTTTCAAAGTTGGCATCGACCTCAAAGAGATTCCCCTGCCTCTGCCGCCGGAGTGCTGAGATTAAAGGTGTGCACCCCCACTGCCCAGCATGTTCAAAACATTTCAATGTTTTGTTTTTGCTTTCTGCCTTTTTTTTAATGGGGAAAAAATGAGAGGAAGTTATAAACTCTTCAGGGTGCTGAGAAAAGTCAAGTTACGTCAGCATGGGCCTTCTCTTGATTAAGAACATGCTGCCGGAACATCGCTGCAGCAAGACATGAGAGCAACACAACCACAGAAGCTACAAGGAGACAGTGCAGGCCGCAGGCATGCTCCCTTTCCCAAACTCACGAGGCATCTGTCCTCACACTGCTGTTTTAGAGCTGAGAGGCACGGCTGGAAACACTGGAGTTTTCTCTTTTGAAAAACAAGGGTTTCACCAGATTAAATTTCCTCTAAAATTTTTAAGTACTGGGTTGGAAATCAGAGGGATCCATTTTCACATTTCTCCAATTATCAGCAATAAAACAGGAACATGTATCCAACCACGGGGTAAACATTTTCCTCTTACACTTTGTAAGCCTAAAGTTACTACTTTTCTGTAGAACCACCTACCTACAATAGATTCAAATCCAAACTGCACCCAAAAAAAGAAAGAAAGAAAGAAGGAAGGAAGGAAGGAAGGAGAGAGAGAGAGAGAGAGAGAGAGAGAAAGCAATTAAAGTGTCAACACTCCAGAGATTAGCCAAACAACCTTTTGGCAAACGCTAATATAAATGTTTTCATAGCCTATATAGCCTATGTTTTTCAATGCCACTATTCACATTCATAGCAGCAGACAGCTCTGTGTCCAAAGAGACTGTCCTTTTCACACTGCAAAGATGTGGACACTGCTCAACATGCATGGGGTCGGGAGAGACATTTGGCTCGAGGCTCGCTCAGAAACTACAATGTGGTAGGGGTTTGGCCATCTCTACACACAAGGTAAGGGAAGGTGGGGCACCAGCTGGACAAGGAAAACACACCCAGAGATGGACTGCAGAGCATCTGTTCAGGCAACCCAGTTGTGGGTCTTCTCTTGGACCAGAAAAACTCCACCTGCTACAGGAAGCTGACTGCTCCCCAGGTGGCATGTCCACACGTCAGCTGACAGCTGTACTCATGCCGCAGAGAAAGCCAGACACATTCTGGCACAGTTCTTCGGAGTAATTTTTTTTTTAAACTTAATGGCTGAGCAAAGCTGGAGATAAGGAGATGGGAAAACAGAAAAGATCAGAGGGCAATGAGGCCCTTCTGGTCCCATCTAGGGAATCCAGGCCTCTAGAACAGGCGTCTGATGGGTACGACATAGACGATGGATTGGTGCCAGCCACTGCCTTTCTGGGCTTGCCAACCTTTGGCAGGGATTCTGGAAAACAAGACATCCCAAGTCAGACACATTTCCGCACATTCCTCTCCCTCCCCGTCTCTAGCTGCTCACATATGGCTAATGGGGGAGAGCTCAGGCTTCTGTTAAAAATACGGCTAAGCCAGGACTCTATACATGGTCAGCCCAGAGCCTTAGGGTCTGCAGTAGACTTAACATGGGAGTGTCTTTTTAGTGTTCTACATAGCATAGCTACCTATACAAAAAGTGAGATCCAAAACTCAGATCGAATTAGGACATCTGGCTTTAGAGTCCCTGTCCAGATCCTTCAACGATGAAGATGTATGGTCTGAAGAGGAGACACTATTACCATGGTTACAAAGGAGGCGCATAATGAACAATGAATAAAGGAATGGATGGATAGATAGAACACGTTCCTGAACTACTATTACCTGGAAAGAAAGCCCCCAGGAGGAACCCTGTATGACAGGCCACAGTCTGAATTACTTGTTAGTTCACACTAGACACAGCTTATTGTGCTCCATCAAAGGCAGTGGATGGAGTCGGTAAGTGAGCACCCACTTTGTTTAAGGGAAAATTCATGACACCTAGAATACAGCAATAACCAACACAAAAATTCCTGTGCAGTGAACACTTGTTCTCTTGGAGCATCAAGCAGCCTTCTTAAAAAAGAGCAACTGTTTTTTGGAAGAAAGATATGGAGTCACTATATAGTTGAAAGAAATCAACAGTGGTATGAAATCAAGATACAAAATTCTGCTGTGAATTAAGAGATGTTTTCTAATACTCCGTTCTCCAGCCACTGAGCTGGGAACATCCTCTAGGAAAAGTTCGTAAGCTGATCCACAGTCTAGCCCATCTTTGCTTAATCATGCTGCCTGGGTACCAGGGGCTATTTAATAAGGCACCAAAAACACGCAAATCTTACCCTTCTAAACTCTGATAGAGTTATTTGTTTCCCATTTGAGCCCTGTAGTTAGACAATGTATAGTTCTCTTTAGAGTGACTAGTACCGAAACGTGGCATGTGGTTTTGTCTCTGCGCTTTTTCTTAAGTTGCGGCTTCAGACCTCAAAGACCCTCTCCCACCTTCCCTCCGCTGTCTAGAATTTGTTAGATTGATGAATGAAGGCAGGAGTGAATGGGTCAGAGCTGCTGGAGGGTGGGTTACTGCTAGAGTGGTCAAGGAGGAAGTGGCTGTTTCCAGCGATGGTTTGAGGTGTCACTACCTCTCTAGTGCAGTCTTGTGTTATTTCTAAAAACAAAGACGGACAGGACAGTGAGTTAAGCCCAAATTTGCAGATTTCCCCTCAGCACTGGAACACAATAGCCACTCTGTTTCACAGTATATAAAACACATTTGGCTTAGTTTCTTCAATATATTACACTCATTTCCATTGAGCTCATTTATAAAAAAAAAAAGGGGGGGGCATCTGTAAATTGGCAGCTGGGATCTGTCCAAGTAGCAAGACACATCCAAAGAGAAAACACTTGATTCAGGACTTCAAAGTCCAAAGAGAAAATTAAATTATATGTTCAGAAATCAAATTAATAAAATATTTTTGTTTTTCAAAAATTCAATGATATGAGACTGCTGTATTGAAGCTTTAAAAAGTCTAAGATTTGGAATCCAAAGGCTTGGGTTTATGTCAGTAGTTAGATCTTCATAATTAATTACTTCATTTGTATGGATCTTAGGGCCTTCATTATTAAACAGATGTGGAAATAAATGTGTACTTCTCAGCACAGCAAAGGAAGTTACCTGCTGTGTTTGACGCATGTTCCCTGCTATCTACACACTAATTCACACTAACTTTGGTCCCTCGGTGTCCCCACAGTACTCTTCCTATTATTTCTAATGGCTCTACTCATAAGATATAATTATCTGTTCCAGGTGGCTGACTTAAGGAAGAGATGCTCTTGTCTTTCTTTGTATCTCTTTTCATAGTGATAGGTACACAGGAAACATGCAAAGGGTACCAGTCAACAGGTAAATACATGCTTTTAGTAAAAATACATAATACAAGTTTAAAAACACAAGTGCAAGTTTAAAATCCTGAACCAAGGCATTTTTTAATCCTTGAGGCGGCCTCTTTCAAAACTTATAGTTAAGCAGGCATAAAGACAAAAACAAAAATTTCAATAGCTGAGCTTTCTGTAGATTGGTCACTACCTGGCATGTGTTTATCCACTCAATAGCATTCTCTTTAAGACAGCCCAAACCCCCAAAATTAGGACTGTAAGAGCAGACCAATCTATTTCGGACACCCTTGTGGCACAAAGGAACTATTTTATCTTACATACGTTACAGCACTTACACAAGCTCTAAACATGAAGCTTGATAAAACAGCCACACTAGCCAGTGACATACTGTTTCTCTTGGCTTCTATATTTATCTTACAAACATTGTTTTACAACCCATATGTATACATATATATA
>LOEQ01000170.1:240249-253080 GCA_001685075.1 Bramus lutescens
TATATATATATATATATATACACACAAATACACCCAAGTATCGTACATGTATGTGGACATATTGAATTCAATTCAAACAAAAGCCTGTGCTGCCAGATACTCTTCAACCCTAGGGGGAGAGGAATTGTACTGGCTAGTCTTACACAGATGGTAGTGAGATAATAATATCCTCAGCAACTGTAAGGTTTTGTTTCTCTTTTGCAGTATAAAGATCCCAAGGGCCTTCTGGATATGAAGAGAGAAAAGACTTAGATGTAAGGTCACCATTAGGGCCAGAATTACAGAAATGAGGTTAGTTTTGCTAAGTACTCTTTTTCACCTAAAAGGTGTAAATAAGGGTAAGATGCAAAATACTTCAGTCTGAGCTAGAAGAAGGAGGATTTTACATCCTAATTGGGCTTTATTCATTATATTCTAAAAGGGAGACAAGCTAGCCACACACCAACACCCCCTTGTGTAGATGGGAACAGTTATGCGCTCCCTTCGGCTATGGGCTATGGAGATCCATAGGGAGTGAGCTAGCTGCACTCACTCTTAGGCCATTTCCAATGGGAATGATGGGCTCCTCATTAAGGGTTGAACACAGAGCAGAGAATGCAGCAACCACGTGTGGGTTTGGCTTCTTTCACATCCAAGCTTGCTGCAAAACAGGCCAAGCATGACAGGATGCTTAAAAACTCTAGCAGGGAAGGACTTGAGGGTCACATAATTATGTTATAAACAGATGCAAGATGGGAGAAAGCGATGGTGTTCTATGCTGCAATTCAGAGGTGAGTGAAAACCAACTAGGGAATTAATGGAATTAAATTTAGGAGATTTGAAAGCTTTCTAATACCAGGGTTTTCAACTTTGTAATTTCAGGACAACCCCGTTGCTGGCCTTTCTTGACCTGTTGTGAAGTAAATCAGGCACACTAATGTGGGCTAACAAGTCTTTCTCACACGGCTCCATCACCCTGCTGCCCCTTTCTCCGCAGACATGCCTTTCTGCCGCACTGTCTAGCCATCCTGCGTCAAAGCACACAAAATGGCCACTGTAGCCCTGCATTACCGCTCATTAGATCACAGGTTAGTCAAGTGGAACTGCCCAGGGTTCCCAAAGGAGGGCTATACTTCAAAATCTGTCCATGTCAAATGAAGAAAAAAAACCCGAGCATGGGGTCACCCAGATCAATGATCAAAAGAAACTGAGAATGAAGGAGAAAAAAAAAGAGCACACTCTTGTTTTGTTAAGCACACAGGTCTGATTTATTAGCAGGAATACAGAGATAGGATGAGCTCTCCCCCCCACACCCCAGTTTCAGTTTTAACAAAGTAATTTGCTTTAATTCAGGTCCCCTCAGCTGTTAAACTGCGGACTTTAAAAAAAGTCTGCAACAAATTCTTAAAATTTGCGTCAAAAGAAAGCACACTCCAGGCAATCCAGTTTTTAGGAGGACTCTTACATGTTTCCAAAAAAAAAAAAAAAACACTTGAAAAGCAATAAAAGTAATGCGAAGTAATCCACCTTTAATGCTGGGGGAGAGTCTATGTAAATCTGAACGGATGGTGCCACATATACTCTAAAATAATCCCAGCAACCTCTTGGGCCTTCAAAGAATGGAGCAGGCTGTCAATCACAAGCCATGAAAGGCAGATTTCTGGGCCTCAGGAAGGCCACCAACCTCTGCAGGTGGCCTACACCTCTCGCACTGCCACCATCATTTCTTGCCCTCTTAAAGGAGCATATTTTACACTGGCTTTTGCAGCCTTGGGGAGAAGATCATTTAACAGTACTGCAAACATGGCCTGCAGAAACTGAACAGAATGACCAACCGGTTTACCACAAAATGTGTTGTCAAATTTCACAAGTGAAAAAAAATCACAAGATTTTATTGTTCTAGATTTATTGTTTTCCTCAGAGAAAAGCATCTAATGGTGAAAGAGAGACAGTTTTGACAAGAATACTACTAATATATGTCTGAGTGAAAGTAAGACAAACACAGTGTACTCTTAGAAAAATTACAAGTTGTACACAGTCTTCAGAGTTCTTCTGTCCTTTGCAGAGCTACCTTTCCTCCTTGGATTTGGAATGTAGTCTCTAAGAGCATCTGAAGTCTATGTGTGAAGTGCGCCTAACCCGGATATCTTTCTGTTTTACTTTTTGAATCTGAGGAACACTCTTGAGGTAAGCCCCCCCACCCAGCAGGCGCAGTTCAGAATTAAACATCCTGGGGACTGAGATCTGCCCTGTCAGGTGCAGGGAAGACAGGGGAGCTGTGGGGGTCCAGGACTATTCCATTTTACAGATGAACAAACAGATTCTAGGTCGGCCTGCGATGGTTCACCTGCTGGTAGGAAGAAGGACTTTGATTCTGATTGCTGCCCGCTTGCCATTAGTCATCTCCAAACCCAAAGATGAATACATATTAGGTTCAATACTTTATCCTAGGTCCCAGTAACTTCAATCTTACAGGAGCAATTTGACTTGGGAAACGCTGGCATGTACACACAAGTAAAACACATTCAAAGCTATTCGGCAGCAGCTTTATTTATGAACAGAAAAACTCAGAAACGGCTTAATTTCATCAGTAAGGGAACGGATACATAAACACTTGCAGGGGAGGTCATGACCTGGAACACACAGATCAGTGAAAATGGACGAACCAGGACATACATATCCAATACCTATACTCTCAAACATGTAGTTTGAAAGACTGTTACGATACATTACTCACTTATTGTGATAAAAAGCATGAAGAACAATTTCAATGTCTACATTCTACTTCATGGCCGTTATCGTCCTGTCACTGAAATCACTTGCACCTTACCAAGAAACATCTGTCGGTGGCGAAGCATGAAAAGTTGTTCTGGATGAGATGCGTACCAACTTTGAGACAGCACTAGGTTTTCAAGGAGTGAAAGACAGACGGTGAGAGACAGACGGGAGAGAACAAGGCACGAGCTTCAAAGTCCTCCTTTATGGTCTGTTTCCAGACAGGAAGGATATGAAGCATGCGGTGCAAATGTTATCATTTGCGAAGTTGTCCACCTGATGGATGGGTAAGGGTGCTTGGAAACTTTGAGAACTGAAATCTGACTACCTGAGGCTCACAGCTTCATCTTACCACACAAAATCAGAGAGCAAGGTTCATCTAAGCTCACTTGCGTGACTCAATAAGCTGCTTGAAACCCACGCCCTAGGAACCAGAGATCACGCGTAACAACTTGAACTGACCACATCTCACTGTACCCATGCCTTTAAGACAATTATATTAATATGCATTCTGCATTTCATTTTGCTGTTAGGCAAAATTTCATGAGATTGGTGTTTCCAACCTTTTGACATTTAAAATTTGGAGTCCAACTTACCTTACTGCAGACAGAGCTGCAAATGAAAGCTAAGCAGAAAACATGGTCAGAAAAGAGAACCACTCTGCATTTGTCTGTCTTCCTTAAAATTTTATGATTTTATTAAAAGATTACATGATAATCCATAGAAGTCCAAATGAAAAGACATATAGATTCACAGAAACTTATTTGACAGAGGACTGGATTAAGTTACCTTTTTACATTTACTTTTTAAAACTTACAAAGTTGTAAATAAACTTCAATTGCAGAAGTTATTCTAAAACTAACTCCAATGAAAATAAATCTAAGAATTATAGTCATATCTCTTTCTTCAACAGCTTAAAGATATATTGCTTTTATTTTCTTTGAGTCAAGGTTTCACTGTGAAATCCTGGATGGCCTAGAACTTACTACATAGACCAAGATTGCCTTAAACTCAGAGATCTACCTACCTCCACCTTTTGGGTGCAAAGATTAAAGGCATGCAAATTAATGTTCAGCTTTGATTATGTTTAACAGTATGTTTTCTTTCAGTTGACCATTAGCATGGCTAAAGAATTATATGCACACACACAGAGGGGAAAAAACCAAAATTATATGGCACACCCTAGCTAAAAGCCAACTACTACTAATAAAAAGTTATTAGGATCTTTGTATTTCATTTTAATGTATAAAGATGTTAAATTATAGAATCATATTGACTGTTTCGCCAAAACCAATCTCTATGGACTCATAGCCACAGTTAGTATAAACGATGGAAACAATCTTTACTTTCTGTGTCTACATTACTTGAATTAATGTCAATTATTAAAGGGCTTCCACAACATTTAATAAAAAAGGTTAAATTTTCCTACCTCAAAAGAGAAAAACTCATTGGATAGAGAAATCTTTATAAATAAGAAAAAAAAAAAACAGCTGTGCAGTAGTGGCACAAGACATTTAATCCCAGCGCTGGGGTGGCAGAGGCAGGTGGATCTCTGTGAGTTTGAGGTCAGCCTGGTCTACAAAGTGAGTTTCAGGACAGTCAGGGCTGTTATCCAGAGAAACCCTGTCTAGAAAAACCAGAAAAATAAAAATTAAAAAAGGAAGGAAAGAAGAAATCAAAAGAAAAAAAAAAACCAAAGAGGTTCTGGTAAGACAACAAGACAAAAATTAAAACAAATTAATAAAAATGGAAAAACAAAACAAAACATGGGGCTGGAGAGATGACTCCGTTGTTAGGAACATTTTCTGCTCAGAGCACAGGGTATGGATTCAGTTCCCATCATCCACATGGTGGCAGGGGATCCAGCACCAGGCAAATGCGCAATGCACATAATACATATAGCAAACCACTCACACACATGAAATAAAAAAATAAATAAAAAACAACCAGCCAACCAGAAAAAAACATTATCTTAATAATAAGCCACTGCTCAAGTGACCTTGCCACCTCATGCTCCACCCCAAAGCTCATTTCCCCCCTTTCACTAAAAACTGGGCTTATTAACATAAAAGTTACTGAAAAAGTCAGAGTGACCTAATTTAAAAAAAAAAAAACTAACCAAAGGATAGTAAGTTAGTAAACCTAACTAAAACCTTTATTGGCCCAGATATGCAACACAAATTTACAATAATCAATCTCTAATAATCCATTTAAATAATTCAAATTTTAGAGTTATCCAAGAAAATGGGCAAGTACTAGTTTAGGGGAAAAAACTGTAGAATTAAAATATAAATCTTTGTATATGAAAGAGACAAAGATGTATTTTCTTAAGAGTGTGTTTTCATGTTTTTAAAAATCAGGGCATCAAGGTATACAAATGCTTACTTTTGCAGAATAAGAGCAATGGTATTGAAGCTGCAACTAAGGGCATGGCAGTGACATGCCCATCTCAAGACCTTTTCTGGTTTGTCTTCATGCACCCCATAGTGATTATTCAATCTTTTCTGTCAATGCGCGGAGTGCTATCCTCTGGTGAGATCGCCTTGCTTTTTACAGAAGAGCTAAAGAATGAGAATCCTGCCATCAGCTCTTCCCAAAGACTTCCTTAGCAAACTTGGTCTCATTTTGTTCTTTTGTTCCCCTGTCTATAAAGTGTGCACAAGGTATCCAGATTTTCCACATTGGCTCCTTTTAACAAAGCCCTGTTTTGGCTTGACAAATTATTAGTCATAACTTTAAAAATAAATATTTGACAAATTGTAAATGTTAAAATTATACGCTTCCACGCAACCTCTAAATTATTTCACAGCTCGTATACAGAACCATCTTCCCATATGGCTCAGTTGGCTCAAGTTCACATCTATGAATGCGATCCCAGATATCTGATGGAATAACTTCCTACCTATTATCTACACAGAATTCTTTTAAGACCTAAAACCCTTATTTCAGGTGTAGATGAACTGAAGGAATCTCTCTCCACTGTGCTTAGACAGCTGAATCTAACACCCACATTTGTTAAATTATAAGCCTAAATAACAGCAAATAAAATTCTTAAAACTTCCCTTGTTGCAACTGTGCAATAAGAAGTATTTAAAATTTTTGGGTCAAAGATTTATATGCATACAAATTTAGACATTGACTTTCTAGTAAAGAAGGTAATTGTAACTTTATTCTTAGAAAACATGGTATCAAAACATAGCAGAGACCATGATGGATTCAACCAGAAGAAAACCATACATGTCCTTCAAAATGAGATGCTATTTTCCATCAGACCTCATAGAACCTCACACAAGTACTGGAAGAATGCACTATATCATTCTTTGAAACTACTAGATCAATTTCCTTAACATATAAGTATTTGTGGTTGTTATATGAATGTCTTTATAAAGACCCTGTGTCTCAGATACAGAATTCTACAGAAAGGGACATTATGAAAGAAAGAAAAAAGGAAGCAATTGTAGATTCCAGTATATGAACCTGTAGGCAAATTATCAGTGTCTGTGTGCACAGCAAGAATGCCCTCTCTAAACTGTACTCAGTCTATTATCGGTGACATTGCAGGCACGGAGTTCATCCTTCTGGTCCAAGCAGGTGTAACTCCTAGGTAAAGAACTAAGGTGACAAGGGAAAGCACCCCTCCAAGTCACAGAAGTGGAAAGCAAGTAATCTTTTTTATTTCATGCTTTTGTTATTAGAGGTAAAAGGCCACACACATGATGTTCATATTTGAGCGAACACAGCAGAGGGTTTTCAGTCATGGCCAGAAGTGGACTGCTATTTACCTGCTTTTTCCATGCTGTAGTAAAGGATGCCGGCCTCATTATAACTTTGCCGGCTCCCCAGACTTTCTGCGGTCCGGCTTTGCTGTGATTACTGGTCAAAACCTTTAATTACAGTATATAGTTTGTGCAGCTGCCTGGAAATTGGTCTCGGGGTCAGTGGCTCTTCCCGTTCCCCTCTTTCCATTCTTTTGAAGCAATATTGCTGAACGGAAGGCATTGTTCCAGCTTTCTGGTGTGCTCTGTCTGCTGCACAACATGAATAGCCTTGCAATCACTCCAGCAATTGGTTATTCAACTGCCTTTAGGTTGTCAATTGTAATTCAGTGGCTCCAGACACCTTTTCTTTCATTCTCTTGGGGGCTTTTATTACTTAATTTGCAATAATATTAAGGAATGTCTTCTTCAGACATGTCACTAATGCCTTATTGATTATGAAGCTGGGAGTATATTTGACTTTTCTGTGTGTGCCTGCTACCATGTTTCACTATTTATTTTTTCCTCTGGACTTCTGATACAACTCTGCAGTTATCTCGTCAGAAGTTATCGTGTAAGGAATTGGTCTTAATTCTGAATGTTTTCACTAAAGAATCTAATGAATTACCCTTAAGATATTTTCACTGAGATTAATTTATATACTTACAGCTAGAGCAAGTTTTGCAATTTCCCAAAGACATGCTCAGTTTTTTAATAATAAGGACTAGTAAAGTTTCCATAATTCATTTGCACGCTTCATGTTCTATTTTTTAAATAAAAAATTATACTTTTGAGCTCTCATCAACTTAGCTAAGAGACATGATCTGCGAAGAAAAATTAATCATGAACTTTCCAGACTCTTGAAAAAAATCTAGACAATGATTTAAGAAGTTATATAAGGAAAGAAACTATTAAAAATAACTCCCAGGTTACCAAGTCTAAAGGAAGTATTTTAAATTGGGAGGAGGGGGAAGAAAGAACAAAAACATCTTGATCCAATGAAGGAAAAAAAAATCTTTACTGTATTAAGTCTCAAATCCTCAGCCCTGGACAAAATCCAGCATATTAACCTGTCTCATTAGGCTCTGCCATTCCAGAGAAACTGAGGGCATATTTTAAACAGACACTATGTAATAATAATAATGATAATAATTATCATAATGATAATAACTAACGCTTATTGTGCTTTTTATCTTCAAAGCAACTTACTGACATTAACTATGTGTCTGTCTTCAAATTAATTTAACTCGACAAATGTTTTATTAACTTTGTTAGCTAAGGACTGTGACTGAGTTTTCTTTTGTAAGTGAAATAAATAAACAGACAAATATTGAGTGCTCCCTCTAAATAGTATTGTAAATTTATGCCCCCAAAATAATTTACTGTCTCCAATGAATAATAATCAACAAAATATTGAATTTTACAGAATACAAACTTAAAATATGGTAGAAGGGTAACATATCTTTATAACTGCTTAAATCCATATTGCTTTGAAAAGACAAGAAGCAAATACTGTTTAATAAAATAGTTGTCTAACTTCAATAGCTATGATTCTTTGTTATAATATATATATAAGAAAAATAAATTTTAAAAGTCCTAAGTTTCGCCAATGGAAGAAATGATTTAACTAAAGACTAAATTTGTTTTTGTTAAATTGTATTGATTAGTTTAAAACCATTTCAACTATACTCCCTCAGAATTTCATATGTGCTGCACTTCAAAGGAGAAATATAAACAGAAAAAAGTCCTACGCTAGTAAATGAAACAAGTTCACTATGATTAAAATAGCCAATTACTTTAGAAAAGAATTAAAAGATTATTATTTGGTCAGAAGACATGCTTCTTTTCACAAGGATTTTGGAAAGAAAATAGTAAAGGGGAACACTATTAAACAGTTCTCTAAATGACAAACACAAGTGAAAGCACATAAAATCGATCATTTGCAAATACAGTAATTAACAGCATAAAGCCCTAAAAACCTTAACAAGGGCAGAGTGCTGAGGAGCCACTGCCTAGGTGGTGCTCAGCAAACTCAAACCACAGGTCTGGAGCCCAGGAAAAAGCCCACGTTTTTGTATTCCTCTAGATGGGAATGGAGGAGATGAACTAAAGAAAGACAGCTCCCAGCAGTCTGGATAAAGCAGGATCTGGAACAGAGCCATAAACAAGCCATAATCTCTGTGCTTCAAGGGGTTTACAAATTTCAGGAGTTGGCAGCAAAATTAAGATACAAGTCATTTTAATACAATCTGAATAAGTCTAGCGTGCTAGCAGAGATCAGGAATGCACACCTAACGTGGCCATGGCCACTGAGGAAGACGTTCTGATGTAATGTCATCTTGGGGGAAATTTTCCTGGGAAAACAGGAATACTGAGAGGTAGCTTG
Organism: Bramus lutescens; assembly: GCA_001685075.1. Classification (NCBI taxonomy): domain Eukaryota; kingdom Metazoa; phylum Chordata; class Mammalia; order Rodentia; family Cricetidae; genus Bramus; species Bramus lutescens. The sequence continues at coordinate 249,145 of LOEQ01000170.1, forward strand.
AGCAGGAGAAAAGAAAGGGAAATCCAGTTACAAAGCGCACAGCATCTAAGATCTGTGGAGTGTCACTCGGTTCCGGAGAAGTTAGAAAACGGTACCACATGTACCAAGGACCCCGTGGAGAACAGGGACGAGTTGATTCTGTCTGGTGTGCAGAGAGAAGCTGGGTCTGAGCGGGACTGCTGAAGGCAAACTGCGGCACGAAAGATAGGAAGCTGAGGGCGAACCACTGAGCTATGGGGGGAGTCTCTGCACAGACTAAGGGAGAACAAGACACAGGAGTGTCTGGACACGGGCAGCAATAAATAGTCTTTACAGAGGTTCCCACGGTTTCCAGCTTCACATGAGGTGCAGATTTGTCAGCACTGAAGAAAGGGAGAAAATGGAGAAGAGCGAGTTCTTTTGAGCATGCGTTGTCGTATTTTGAACTATTTCTTTCCTCCCACATCCAAATAATTTCCTTGGTAAAATGTCCCTTTCTGAAGTAACAAGAGTTGTGAGTAAGTGGGAATTATTAGTTTACAGTAGACACTGGACACTCTCATTGCCTAGTGGATCACGGGTAACAAGGAAGAATGCTGACAGCAAGCTGGATAGATGCACAACCAAGAAATTAACTTCTCTCTCTCCTTAAGGACTGCACACAGAAACTTGAATGGCTGTATGACACGTAAACCATACTTTCAGTACTCTCAGCTCAAAAGCTGCTATTTTAAAATGTACTTTTTTGTGATGATTTTTTTTCAACTAATGAAGAGATTGCTAACTCAGCTTTTCTTACAGGTCAAGAAACATTTTTAAGAAATAACTGAGTCATTCACTGGAGAACGGACTCCGAAACCCTGTCATTACCTCCCCAAATTTAATTGTAACAGCGTGGAGTACATCTGTAAGGAACGGACAAAATTATCTATATCTCTTATATCATTTCAGAATAAGTATATGTCCCATAGGGGAGTTTCCAAACTGCTCACACCATAGGCATGTGCACTGCTGTATGTGAAATCAAATCAATATTCTAAAATGCTGCCAAAAGGCAGGTCAACATGGAGAACTCTACAGAATTTAAATATAGTACACTTCCCAATGAAAACACATTTTCCTCCGTACAGAAAGTGACATTCGGTCAAACTAGGTGCTTTATACAATTTTAATATTTTCTAATAAAGATTTCTCATGATGGAAACTCCTTCATAGACCTAGCCTATAGTTGAACAATAACAAGACAAAATGAAAGACACAAACTAGAGCTGTTACCATTATTATATTATCATTATTATTATTAATTATTATTTTGGTTTTTGTTTTGCTTTGCTTTTTGTTTTGTTTTGTTTTTCAAGACAGGGTTTCTCTGTGTAGCTTCAGAGCCCGTCCTGGAACTTGCTCTGTAGACCAGGCTGGCCTGGAACTTACAGACATAGATCCACCTCCCCTGCCTCCCGAGTGCTGGGATTACAGGCGTGCGCCACCAATGCCCAGGTGAAGGGCATTACTAGGTGACACAGATGAAAGAAAAGGGAAAAAGCATGCAATGTGAAGACTTTCTAGAAACTGGAGTTACAATTAAGGGTGACGGTTAAGTGCCATACAGTACACATGCATCCTTCCAAAATGAAAAGCCTAAAGATTAAGTACATAGTTCAGAAAGTTTGAACATCTATATCCCCAAGAAACATGGTCTAAGGAAGTTGGCATCTACAAATGTGCTCATAAAGATGCCTCTCACATTTCTACTCTATTTAATTCTAATACAACACTGAGTCCCATGCACACTGCATTAAAGTCAGTAGACACTATAATCACAAATTATAATCACAAATTTTAAATGTAATCTTGACACTCTAATTTAGAACCTGGATTGTTCTAAGCTATAATGAATGAATTATGAAACTAATCAAGTCACTGAACCTTGTAATTCTGCTTCAAAAATCTGGTTCATGTATTTATATTTTATAATTAATAATTGTAGTAATAAAAATATTCAAAATACATTTTAATTTCAGAAGCATTTCTGAAAAGGTTAGGTACTTTTGGATCAAGGAAACCTGTAAACATCAAATCAAATGAAACAGCTAAAAATAAAAGCTGTTTCTTTCATGTTAACCAAATGTGTCATTTTATATGGCCTAGTAAAACCAATAAAATGAAAATAAGATTTTTAAAAAGCCAGGAAGTAAAAAAAAAGGGCAGTCAGCAACTGTGTGGAGAGAAAATAGGATTACATTTATTGAGTATTATATCAACTTAACTTCCTATAAAAAAAAAACCCTGATCTACTTAGTAACTTCAGAACTGAAGTATGCTCTCCAAAGGGAGTTATAAAACAAATTAAATACAATTTCAATTCAATACAAATAAAAAGCTAAACCATTTACTCTTAAGAGGTCTCATTTTATAGCTTCACTATTTAAACTAGACCAGATTTTCTCCTAATCGATCAAGTGGGCCACTTGGCATAAGCTTAGGTTTTCTAGTATGTTTTCCACAGAGAAAGAGATGATATGAATACATCCTGGAAAACTGCAGCAACCACATCTCCCTAGAGCAAATGCAATAAACATCTGCTATAAGGATTGCCTGGCCTTTCCAACAGCATATAGGGTGTTTTTTTCATCCAGATTTTCCCAGGGTGTTTGTTTTATTTTGCTTTGTTAAAAGACAATGTATGTGTCTACTACTAATTCTCAAGAAAGAAAACCTCAAAATTCTGGTGAACTGAACAAATCACGACCAGGTATATTATAGAAAGGGAAGATAGGCTGCCTACAAGATCCCACTTATTTCTCAAAGGGCAATGAGATAGCTGGGCACATTGCCTGCTTGTGGGTTATGGAGTAATTTTAACCATTGTCTTCCTTTCTTAATTCTGTATTCCATACAGACAGCAACATGCATAGCATGAGATGGGGCTCAAATATTTAACTTCCTGATGTTCTCTATTTCATTGGAGTCCTGGTGACCAGTCACCTTTCTCCTGAGTCTCGCTGGCTTCCATTTACTTTTGAGTTAACAAACAAGTGAATTCTTAAATTTTACTTGAGTGACAGGACAAATCCTGGCACATTTCCCCCAGAAAACATGAAATATAATAATTTTCCGGCAGAGAGGAATCACCAAGCCTAAGTGTACACACTTTTTCTTGACTGTGTCACATTGTTAGTGTGTCTTATTAAACGAAAGCATCTCCCTTGATTTTTGAGCAGAATTTCTCCCTTAAAAGTCACAGATACTTTGTGGGGTAAAACACCATCTTTTTAACACTCCAAAGCCTTACCAGCTCATACACAAACCCACAGGCACAGACAAACAAAACACTGGTGAATCTGTATAAGGCATGGACATATGGTATCTTAACGAAAGGGAAGAATAGCAGAGATGACCATGTCTGAAGATATCTCTAAATACATGCCTAAAATATATTTCAAGTAACATGGGACTCTGTTTGCTTTTTAATCTCCTACCCAGGCCTGCTGTTTCCAACCAGTCTGAGGGTATTGTTTATACAACACAGAAGGGTCAGTTTCACAATTACATTTTTATGCTAACAATAAGGTATTGATTTAATTCTGAAAACATTCCTGAGACTATTTCAACCAGGTATTATATAAACACACCATAGAGAGTAGCCTCTTTGCCATCAAGAGAAAGATGGGATGTTTCCTACGTTTTCTTTTCTCAGCAGAACCGAAGCCATGGTGAGCAAGCACTTCATTGTGCTTCTACAAAGCTCAACATCTTTGTAGGAATCCCCCCCGATAAAATGCTCTTCTAACATGTATGTAGTGTAGGGGGAGCGGGCCTGTTTTTCGTCCCGCCCGGCTCCCGGACGGCTAGCTTATACCCCAAAATAACAACACACAAATTGTATTCATTTAAGCACTGTCAGGCCCATTGTATCTAGCCTCTTCTTGGCTAACTCTCACATCTTGGTTAACCCAT
>LOEQ01000170.1:253231-265419 GCA_001685075.1 Bramus lutescens
AAGGCCAAGGTAGTTTCTTTATTAACCAATGAAAGTAACACATAGACAGATGACCCTCCTACATCACATGTACCTGTAGGTTATATGTTCATACAACCACCAGGGAAAGTGCTTTACTTTTAGGACTTTTACTACCTTCAAACTGGTATTACATAAATTCTATTTACAAGCAAAACATTCTAGGAAAATCAATTTTCCTAGAAAAATAAAGTTGATACAAGTGGGAAGGAAAATGAAGTTCTCATGCATTCTAGTATATGTACAAGTTGGAGATTATTTTCAAAAATATCTATGAATATTCAATATTTATAGACATCAGTTGGTGAATCAAAAGTGAATATTTGTGCTTTTTCTTTAAGGCGAAATAGCTAGTTAACATACACAAGGAATACTCAGAAGTAATTAATTGTGAGAAGCTTCTTTTATTCAATGTTTCTCCTACAGAGGGCTATCATGGTTCATATGTTAAGTTTAAATAATTTATCTGCTGGGGTTGGAGAAATGCACAGTGGTTAAGAGCATCTTCTAGAAGATGCAAGTTCAGTTCCCAGGATCTGATGCCTATAGCCTCCAAGGGCATCTGCACCCACATTCACAAACCCATAATTGAAAATAATAAAAATAAATCTTAAAAAAAAGTGTTTGTCTTGGCTATCTGATGTCTAAGAAAAAGTTTACTTTTTCCCAAAAGAAAACAATTCTGTCAGCTCCATCTGACCTATATCTGAGTCAAGGTTAGGTTGGTACTTGCATCACCGCTACATCATACTGACATATCATACATACATTTTACACACACATAACTATACTGTCTATCTGTATTGTATAATAGCAGTTTCCATATTGCCTACGAGATGACGATATACTCCAAGTAAAGCATCTCACAGCATAAACAGATGTAGTTCTGGTGACAAGCCAGCACTGCATTCTAGAACATTCCCTTCTATAGACAGAAAGCCTCATGGCAAGAAGCTAACACATGGAACAGGTCCAGGAGGCAGCCACTCGCAATGCAGGACATCTGCACAGTGACAACCAAATGGCTATTTATCTTTTATCTTTTCTTTCCTTTCTTCTGTCTGTCTGTCCTTCTTTTCTTTTTCTTTTTTCTTTTTTTTTTTTTTGAGACAGTTTTTCTGTGTATCTCTGGCTGTCCTGGAACTCATTCTATAGACCAGGCTGGCCTTGAACTCAGAGATCCACCTGCCTCTGCCTCCAGAGTACTGGGATTAAAGGCATGCGCTAACACCATCAGGCTGCTATTTTCTTTAATTACTGTCAAATATATTTTCCAAACTCTATAAAGTGAAAAGGCAGTAAGTCTTGAATGCTGAAGGAGGCAACTAGAGATAGCTCTGTGGGCTGAGTAGTAATCACTGCTTCAGCGGTTCTTGTTTTTGTTTTTAAACAAATGAGAACTATCTCTACTCAGGCCCTCTGCCACTTAATACTGCAAAATTAGAAATAATTACCCAAATTAATCCTATGCACTTAGAACGATTTATTGAGAAGCCAGACGCAAGCTATTGGCCATGGGTCCACACTAAATGTGAGGGAAGGCTGGAACTGAATCCCGCTATGCTCTTGGCTCCTTATCTACTTTTTCAGACTGTAGGGCAACAGCATTCCTATTAATAATTTTAATCCTAAACCACTCGAGCTGTTACAGTTTTCCAAGGGAGAGAAGAAAAGACATCCTGCAGAATCCGGTGCAAATACATCAGGAGGTATGAGTCCACTGTCCCTGAGTTATAATCTATTTACATATTATTTCAGTGCTAGAAATCAGAAACTTGGCTCATAGTGGCACTGCTTACCCAGAATAGTCTCGCACTTTCAAAGGTCAGAAACAACCTAAGAAAGGCAATTAGATGAGGAAAGAATAGAGCCATATTAAAATATATTTGGTGGCATGAAACTTGCAAGGTAAGACATCAGTTTTTTCAGCCACACCAAGTATTTCAGAGGAAAATAACACAATATTTGAGGTCAAGTAATGTGTGGAAAAACGGACAGTGTGTCCCTCTGAAAGGTGGTGGAGAGTGGTTAAATTAAAATGCTGCTAACTAGGCCTTTACCTCTTCAAAATAAAATAGAAAATACCCAGGCAAGTCTTCCAGTTAAAAAAAGAATTTGTGTTTTACAAGCAAGATCAGGAATATAAGTATGTGTTATCAGAATATTCCACTACCCGTGCTAAGGATGGGGAAAATGAGCATGTCCTACACATTCATGGTTATATGTCTTCCTAGATTCCAACGTGGCGGCATTGGTTCAATAAACAAGCAAACCAACCAAGCAGATGGAAGAATAACACAAATGAGACATGCGTACCTCTTGCACTGAGCGAGCTGCGGGCTTGTCTTGATGATTGGCCAATATTAAGAAGGGCAAAGTGCATAGCTGTGGGTGCTGAAGAGCAGAATGCAGTTCATTTCTAGCCGTTTCTAAATCGTCCTCTGAGGAGGCACTGTCTAAGACGAATATTACTCCTTGTGATCCTTGGTAGTAGCGGCTCCAGTATTTCCGGATATTATCAGCTCCTGTCAAAACAAAATCAGAATCTATTTTAAATAGTTCTCATCAACTTAAGAGTGCCCCAAGTAGCAATTCCTACTGGAAACCAATGCGTCTTTTCAAACATGAGTGCTAAAATCTGTGGTACAGAACAGTCCAGGAATCTAAGAATTTACATACCACGTAGGTAAGGGCGTTATAACCACCGGACAGACACAGTCATGAAGCAGAACAGACATTTAAATTGTACTTCATGCTTTTCTATCAAAATGAATAAGAGATGACCAGGATAATGCTTATTTTATTAAAATCAAAAGAATGTTTTTAGACTCTGTGTATCAGTCCTAATGAACTACACTGACCACAGATGACGTCCAGACCCAAGAGAGCAATGTGACCAAGACATTTACCACAGTATCTTGAGATCCCACTTCTGTTAAGTTTGGTGGTGGTTTTTAATAGAATAATGCTATGCTTGGTTTATTCCCCAAGGGTTCACATGACAGAAACTTAAGCTTTTAAGTTTACATTGATGCTACTTGGAGCTGGGGCCTATGGAGGTGATCAGGGTTAGAAAAACAAGAGCAAGGGCCCCGTGATGATGGCTTTATGACAGGAAGAATGGACAGTCACACTTTCTCACTCAGTCTTTCTGACCACTGATGTCTGCTGCTACATCAAGACAGAGTGCGACCCTCACCAGATGCGAAGCTTCAACCTGGGACTTCCCTGCCTTTGGGCCTGAAGTAAATGTTTTTCGTTAGAAATTGCTCAGTCTGTATTTTGTTGTAGCAACAGAAACTGGACTGAGATACAGAGCTGAGTGACCTTGTTTAACTTCACATAGAGTTATTAGCATAATAACCTTTTATGTCAAAATACTGAAATTTGCAAACCACTAAAATCTTGGCCTTTCATGTATGTGTAAATCCACTTGGGTTTACTACTCAATGAGGAGAAAGAAAAGGTAACCGAGCGCACTCATGTTGTTGATGGGACATGGTGCTTAGAGGAGAGGTTTGAGAAGGCCAAACCTTGGTATTTCTAATTGAACTGTGTTAGTAGCCAGTTTGCCCAGGAAGAGCACAGGCATCTCCCATTACACTGTAAATCCTTTTATTTCTTTGTTTTGCGAAAGCGAGGGGCTCTCTGTGCATATCTGCAGTGAACAGAAGGGATGCAGTTGGTTATATAACAAGAATTAGATAAGTAATTTACTGATCTGCAGCATATGATCCAGTCCTAATCAGTTGATAACTATGTTTTAGTCATGCATTGAACATTCTGCTTCCACGTGTGACATACTGTGCTAAATGAAAGGGACCCAAACAGTGCAGGCTAGAGTTGGGGTACAAATGCCACTTATGCATAATTCTTCCCAACTCTGTGTTCGATGATTTCATATAAGCAGCTTCTACCTAGGGTGGGGGCATTCTGGCCGTGGAAGATGGCCTGGCCTCTGCTTTCCCTGGCGAGCCAACACATCACTGGGTAAAACTGAGCAGCTGCTATTTTCCAAGAGAAATAGGAATTCTAAAGGCTCTAATAACAGTTTGTTCAAGTATGGCACCAAGGTACTCACCTAGAGCAAGGCAAAGAAATTAAAAAATTAATACATGTGAGAAGGTGGCTAACTTACTATACTCTCGCACAACACTGAGTGTTGAGACTATATCATATGATTCTTAAAATAGCTAAGGGATGGAACTTAGGTTCTGAAACTAATTTTCTGATCCTAAAACAGGACTAGTCACCATTACAACACACTAACAAACCAAGGGATATAAAAGCATCAAGGGCATCCAATGAGGAATGGTTAAATAAGCAAAAAGGAAGGATATGAACAGAGCTGACACACATTAGAAAGACTGAATCAAGTAAACAAAAAATCAAGAGCAAGGAAATTTAAATCCTAGATTATGTGAGGTGTGAAATTCATTGCTTAAGCGATAGGGAACCAATAAAACAACAGAGCAACAGAGATTAGCCACATCTAAGGTGAGGTGTCCTAAAAGCATAGCCTGAAATGGCCCTTCTAGCATCTATGATTATAGAAAGAATGCTTCCAAGAGAAGTCAGAGGTGAAACATGTCAACTGGAGGGGGGAAGAATCTTGGTGAAGATCTGACTTCAGCTATCACACCCCAGCTTAATCCTCCAAGGAGCTCTGACAGAATCACATAAAGATGTTGAGTCCAGAGGCCAGGATATCTCTGCACAGTTATTGGCTATGAGCCACCCCTGGGTACCTGGAGGGGGTTGGGACCAGATCTCAGAATTATATCTGGCTGGGGAGGTTACTGTCAGCCAAGAGTGGTCCTCTGGAGAAGGGTACAGGTGTGCGTCATTAGCAGCCAATACCACAGCAGCTGGGAGATGGATGCACTGGCCCAGCAAAGGAGATCTGCGTATGATACCAACAGCATCTGTTACAAGCTAAATCCAGACACTATCCATATGCTAGAAACCCATCCATAAGTCTGGGAGACAAAAGTGACAGCAGTGTTATCCAGCGATGACTATTCAGAAATAACAAAATACTGCATGTGTGTGCACCCAAATTATTACAAATTTTACTAACATGAAAATGTGAGATACACAATTGCCATGTAATAATACATGCGATTTGTTCTACTGTTAATTCTGCAAGGCCAATGAGAATGTACAGAATGCTTTCATTGATTTTGTAACATAGAAAACCAATGGTTGCAACTGATCAATAATTAGTCCTCTTATGGTTACTGATGGTCTAAGTGTTTTATGGGGATTAATTCACTCATTGAAGACAACCTGATAAGGTAGATAACACATTTTAAAATTAAAGACTTATTTATTTTTATGTGTATGGGTGTTTTCTCTGTGTACTGTGTGTGTGTATGGTGCCTGCAGAGACCAGAAAAGGACATCAGGTCTCCTAAAATTGGAATTACAGAAGGTGGCTAGCCACCAAGTGTGTACTGGAAACAGAACCCAGGTCCTCTACAAGAACAACTAGTGTTCTTAACCGCTAAGGCATCTATCTAGCTCCAGAGATCAGTACTACTATCACTTTCAACTTATCAATACAAACACCATAACAAAAAAGTATTGTGTGGATTTATTCAACATTATACATTCAAAACACATTAGGTCTAAATGTGATTGAGATAGGGTGATCACTGAGCAGAAATGATGAGCTAAATAAAGAACTATATTACCACATACACCATGGTGGGAAGGGCTTGAAGAGGTGGTGCCTAACACACACACACACACACACACACACACACACAAAGTATATACATCCCAAGAAGCACTACTTCTAAAACATTTCCCAGCTAACTGACCCAATCAATACTTTTAATGTGTCTTGTCCATACAAGACAATGAAGGAGGGTCTAAAGAGACATTCAGTAATCCTTTAACAGTAACCTGACGTATAATGCCTATAAAACCTACCAGAAGGAACAAATAAAGCCACACGCTGCATAATGTCCAGGGCACCAAGCATAAAGAAGAAAACAGTGGACACATATTTCAGAAACTCATCTAGTGGAAACTAAGGGAACACAATGGAAACCCAAATCAGGCAGTCATCGCCTCAAAGAGAAACCATACTTTTATTTGTCATATTTAAAAAAATATGCAGGCTTGAAACAGGTGAGACAAAATGGCAGGAACTCAATCAGCAGTACTGGTGAATAAAAAAAAAAACGCAGAGGAAGATACTGTTCTTTCTCAAGTGTTTTTTATATGACATAATATTTGAATATTTTATTCTTAATAGTGAAAAGTCTTCTTAATTTCTTACAACAAAATCCCCCTGCAACGTTTGGTGTCTTTGAATAGCTTCACAAATACAGAGCTTGGAATTCTAAACTGCAGTTTATATAACTGTCAAAGTCAGCAGCAGCCTAGCCCCGACTGGGGCCAAGGAAACCAGTAAAGAGGTGATGGGTGGCACAGTGGAGAAATGGCTGTGTCATCAACCAAGCTGCCAGGCACTTTGAAGATGGAGACTAATTGGGAAGGTCAAGGACACCTACTTGATGACCACTTTCCACCCAAGAAGAACATACCATCTCACATAGCCCGAAGCCACTCTTATTCCACAGATTAAAGAATGCTCTCTAGCCCTTAAATTACAATTTTTACACGAAATAGCTAGGTATCAAACTCAAACAAGGCATATATACATTTACATTTAATCTAAAGCCAAGGAGGAGTTTTAATAGTAGAAGAGTTGCAAAGATGGGGGTTGCCCACACCACTGAAGGCCCAATACTGACTTGTTATAGAAGGTGTAACGACAGGCTGGGGAGATGGCTCAGGGGGTAAAGTACTTGCTGTGCCAACATGAGGACCTGAGTCCAGATGCCCAGAACTCACATAAAGCCAGACATCCTCCCCCGGACAGATGGGAGGCAGAGGCAGGAAAATCCATAGGAAGATCCCCATTTGACCATGAGGGCATGTTATGTCTGTGATTTCCTTGTTAAGGTCTCTTAAATGTGACTTTCCTGGTAGCTGTTACAATGAGCTTTTAGATTCCTCTGGGTTCCTTACAACTTAAAAGGAAAATAGTAATACCTGCCTGCGTGTGTGTGTGTGTGTGTGTGTGTGTGTGTGTGTGTTTCTGCAAGCTAGTTTTAAATCAACTAGACATATGCTTGAGTCATTTTGGAAGGGAGAACCTCTTCCAAATGCCCCCACTAGATTGGCCTGTGACAAGCCAATGTACATTTCTTTGATTGATGATTGAGATGAGGGCCCAACAGATTGTAAGGACAGGTGGTCCTTGGTATTCTAAGAAAGCTAACTGAACAAGCCAGAAATCTGCACTCCTCCAATTCCTCTGCATCAGTTCCTGCTTCTAGGTACCTGCCCTGCTTGAGTTTCTGCCCTGACTTCCCTCAGTGACAGACTATGATATGGAGCTGTGAGCTGAAACAGACCCTTTCCTCTCCAAGTTGGTCATGGTGTTTATATAGCAATAGAAAGCCTAGAACAGTGATGTATGTTTGCGAGCATGCTCTGTGAGTACAGGCAGCTGCGTAGCGGAGTGGAGGTCAGAGGGTGGTCTCAATGTCAGTGCTCCCGTCCATCTTCTCTGAAATAGGATCTCTTGTTCATCGCTGTGTATAGATGCTCACATCAATCTCACCCTTTTTGGCCATTTAGCCTATTCTCACTGAATAAATGCAGTAACTAGGACAAAACACAAGAGTTCTGCTCCAAGTTCAGCTAACTGTGTGATCGCCAGTTTTATGTTAACTTGACACAAGTTATAGCCATTGAGGAGGGAACCTCGAATGAGAAAAGGCCTCCATTAACATTTGGGCGGCAGGAAAGTCTGTAGAGTATTTTCTAAAATTAGTGATTGTTGGAGGGTGTCCCAGGCCAGTGTGGGTGATGCCAACCCTATACTGGTGGTCCTGGGTTCTATAGAAAGCAGGCTGTGCAAGTCATAAGAGAAAGCCAATAAGTAGCTTGGCATCTGCATCAGCTCTGCCTCCAGGTTCCTGCCCTGTTTGAGTTCTGGTCCTGACTGCTTTGATGATGAACTGTGAGATGGTAGTAGAAGACAAATCAACCCTTTCTTCCCCAAATTGCTTTGATCCTGGTGTTTCATTACAGCAATAGTAACCCTACCTAGGATAAACAGATAACAGATTTAAGATAATTTTTTTCTGACTGTAAAGATGTTGTTTTTCCCTTTGCTACATGGAAACTGCCTGCCAGAGAGGGAGAGTAGCTCCAGGGCTATGGGAATGAATGAAATGTGCAATGTGAATGGGCACACATGTTTAAGAAACAATCCCACAGATTGTAATGAAGAGAATTAACACTAGAAGAAAGATATCACCAAATGAGGAGGGAGGGACTTCAAAGAATGTAAGATGGGGGGCAAGGGGGATGGGTGTAGAAATATTGAATCACAGTGACAATGGGCACGTCACATGATGACATCAACAGTCACAAGCTAACAGCACATGTGAAGATAGGACATACGTGGCTCTGTTGGCCAACAGAGTAACAATAGCTACACATCCCTAAGAAATATGACGTGGGAGGGTCATGTCTAGGTTAAAGGCCCTGTCTATTATTCATGACTTGTTAGCAAGTCTGTTAGACCTACCCATACCTGGGCTTCCTCCAGGCTCAATCTGCTAAGCCTTAGCATTCATAAACCTTGAAGATTCAACAAATACCCTAGCAAGTCCTGAACAGATAGCTAACTACATAGCCTAAAAAAGATGAACTACTAAATATACATGAAAATATTAATCAAATGAAACCAAAGGCTAGAAGAGCTAAAGGAACCACATAAACTAACAGCTTCTGCTGCTATCTTCTTCTTCCTCTTTTTTTTTTGGTTTTTTGATACAGGATTTCTCTGTGTAGCCCTAGCCATTCTGGAACTCTCTGTAGACCAGGCTGGCCTTGAACTCAGAGAGATCTGCCTGCCTCTGACTCCTGAGTGCTGGGATCAAAGGCATGTGCCACAACACCCAGTTAAGTTTCTGCTTTGTATTTTGGACACCCCAGTACAAAAAGTTGAGAGATAAATATAAGAGACACAAGAACCAGAGTGGGATAAGTATTTCAAAGCAAAATACAACTGGCAGAGGGAAGACCACCAAGCCAGGAAGCACTGAGGGTGAGCATTTATCCTGCTGAAGCTCTCAGAGCCAGCACAGAATCGTAACAGTGGTGAAGGACATGGGCCATATCTACCTGGCTGAACACCACTGAGAAGGGCACATGTTTAGTTTTCCAGTGCTTATCAGCCTGCGCAACGTACCCTGGCAATGCAGGCTCTAGCAGTAAGAGAAAAGGCCCCAGGCAAAGAATCTAGATGCACGTAGTTTGATAAATGGGGTTATGGGCGGACACCAACAGGGTCTCCTTCAGTTATGCAAAGAATAATACAGAGGCATCAGTTCTGGCCATGTGACCAACTGTTGGCACAGCAGCAGACCAAACAAAAAAAGATAAATCACATGGAAGTAAAAACCAAGACTTGGTTTTCATAACAACTACATAGTTAGGACAAGAGATGCCTAATATGCTTGCTAACGTTAAGTGGCAGCTCTCAAAGTCTAGCTGCAGAGTCTGTTTCAGAAGGCTCAGAAGCCCAAAACTCTGCTCATGGCTAGACTAGGTGATTGTATGCTGTTTTCACAGTGTTGACGCTTTAGCTTTCCCTGAAAAGCTGATGTAAGTAAAACTGCCTGTGGGGAGAACACGAGCAGGTGGGGGCAGCAGTCTTCACTCACACACCCCTGATGGGCACACTCTTCCAGAGAGAAGGAAAAGAGTCAGTTCAGTCTCTACGAGTATCAGAACCAGGAAGGAAAAATTGTCAGTCTTCTGAAATTAACCCGAAGGCATCTTTTAAAGCATTCCAGATAACTTAATGAGTAGCACGTAGCAAGAATGCTTGGGCCATACTGACGCAGACAACTGTTTCTAGGATGAATTGTGCAACTGTTAGACTTGTAAGTCAAACCACCTGCTTTTTCCTTTCCATTTTTACCTGGAATTTTAATGGATTCAGTCTACGATTTATGTTACTTCATGGAAAATAAACAAAAGAATTATTCATTGTCAAGGACAAAAGTTATTTTCAAGGAAAAGCCAGAGTCTTGGAACAGTTCTCTCTGCTATTGTGTATGGAATAGCTTTTCAATGAGAAGACAGAGGGTAATATTAACAGAGACATATTTACAATGCGATGCATCAGCATTTGGAAAAGCCAAAAGAACTTAATGATTCAAGATCTACCAAATGATCAACAGACGAGGTTACAAAAGCCTTGCACAGATTATTTTTTTAATGTACTAGTACCAATCAGTTATGACAGATGTGCAGGAACTAAGGTACACTGATTTGAATTCACCCTGCAACTGGTTCAAGAGTTACTACTTGGTGGATGCCAGAGGAAACAGATATCCAAAAAGGCTATTAAAAGATGCCTCCCCCTCCCCTTTCTGGAACTGCACATCTATGTGAGTCTTGATTTCCTCCACATACTTCAATCTAAACTACATACAACAATGGACTCATGATTGAAGGAGGTATGAGAATCATGCCTGCTTCTCCAACTAAAGTGAATATGCCACCATCTATATATTTTCATTCAAATACTGTTTTAATAACATACAATGAGTTTATAATTATTGCTTTTAAATGATTTTTTAAAATGTTTCTAAATTTGATCAGATTTAACTTGTAACATGGCAAATACTGACACACACACACACACACACACACACACACACAGACCACGCAAGGAAGGATTTGGAGGTCTCATTTAGTTTAGGAGCATGAAGGTCTATTGTCTATCAAGATTTAGGCATTTGAGGTTTTATTTCAGAAGGAGTAAGAAGAGTCTTTGTTTGAATTATCTTTATCCTCACTCTGTCTCATGTTCAAAGATGGGAGAATGTAAATAGGTAATGAGCACCCTAATCTCTGTGGTCTTCATGTCTTCAAACTAGAATCTAACACATCTTAATGTCTATATATATCCAAAGAACCCAAGCTTAAACTGGCATAGCTCTTGAAGATCCCAAGGAAGGTGGTCCTCAGCCTGTGTCCTATAAAGTAGAGCTTTAAACATTACTAATAAATGACACACCAGTTGCCCTCTTCGCACCTCCTCCATTCCTTTGACACACATTCTGGGTGTCTGTGTTATTCAAAACAAGGTAACAACACCACCTTCAAGGTCAAGTCCTACCACCCAGACTTGAGCACTCTTATCTCTCCCTCTCCCATCTCCACACTCTGTGGCATAACCTCATCCCCTTCCACCATCACAGGAACAGCTTTCAAAATGGCTGTGGCATGGGTCTAATAAAAATCACTAAATACTTTTACAAAAAGTTAGCTAGAGTTATATTGGCATACTGTTCAAAAATATTAAACGTCTCGAATGTAACGCTTCAAAAGTATCTGACTTGGTATTTAGAGTTCTCCACAGTCTGGCTCCATTTTACCACTCTGACTGCATTTCTGCATTGCCCTCATAGATCCCACAAAAACACCTGGGTTCTTGTTCCCCTGGACCAAGTCCAAATTTCTCACCCTCTTGTTTCTGGTTCTGTTATCTCCTCTGCCTGGGCTTTTGAATGTGTCAGTTCTCTGAGCTTTTACACATTTAAACCACTACGTGTCCTTCAAGGGCTAAATCTAATGTCACCTATTGCACCATGCTTTCCTTGATCGTCTAGCAGGTTCTCTTGCTCGAGAGATGAAGCCTATTATTCTTCGTTCTCCTTGTAACACTTTCTACCCTCTATCACAGTTACCTAAATATATACAGCATCTTCCAGAGGATACTGAAAGTCACTTGGAAGTTTAATGTATTTAATGTAATTTATATATAAATTAATAATTTATTCAATGGATTCATGTAGTGATATTTCATTTGTATCTTAATAAATAAAGCTTGCCTTAATACCAGAGAGTAAAACAGCCCCACTGGTCAGCTTTACAGACCAGGCAGTGGTAACACGCACCTTTAATCCCAGTAGCCACACTGGTTGCCATAGAAACCGGGCAGTGCATGCCCTCAATCCCAGTGGCCCACGTCTTTAATCCCAGCCTTAGAGAGGAATATAAGACTGTAACATGAGGGGCTGGCTTGCTTGTTGGGGTTTTTGTCCTGCCCAGTTCCCCACAGC
>LOEQ01000170.1:272265-285774 GCA_001685075.1 Bramus lutescens
CTTTGGAAGAGCAGGCAATGCTCTTAACCTCTGAACCATCTCTCCAGCCCCAAACCCATGGTTTTGAAGGCAAGGTTAATAAATGGTATTCTTGGGATTTCAACTGAGAAAATCAAACATATATGTTCTCTTAAAAGGAGAGAGCCTGTGTGCCCATATGAAGGGAACAAAGTGGTTTTCTGAGGAAAATACCTCAAAACAGCTTTCAAATGAAATTTGAGAGAAACAAAGATAAAATAGAGATCATATGACCTTCCTAACTCAGATGTGCTTTGGAATGAGAAGATGTGCCGAGAGCTTGTAGCCCCTTGTATGGCCTGAGTCATGTGTCCCTATGCCTACCCATCACCTCCAGTGCTTGGCATTTTCTGTTCATTCTATCTATCATGAAAATATGATCCTTTCAATGTAACTGACAGTGTGGAAAACCATGGGAAGCGGTAGTCAAAGAATGAGGCCTGCCACACAAAGTTCTCAATGACCTGAATCCATGCACAGCATTTGTAAACCTTTACATTTTTGCTCCTCATGAATAATTCTTCCTCACTGTTATTGTCTATGCATCTCCTCTTTGCTATGATCTCCTTTTCCTCCATTTCCAAGGATAATCCATTCACAAGGCCAGCATTAAATACCACTTGAACCATGCAATGATATTTTTCATAGCATCTGTGTACAATCTTTTCCCTACAATTCAGCCAGTGTAGTATACTATTAGTGGTTTTCAATGTCATATATGACTTTCTATTTTGTACTCCTGTTATTTATACACAACATCTTGGGTTCATCAATTCTAGTCAAAATCTTGAATGTGAATTTACCTGACCAACAATTTTTAAAGTATCCTTTTGGGTCCCAAGACCTACTCTAGGGGTAGAGAATGCACAACAGTAACATGGCTACACTGCTACCAGAAACTGCATTGCTTTTAAGATTCTAGCAAAACAATGGGACAGGTAATTGATATAAGAGGTATTACTACTGGAAAGCCAGCAAATGGTCATCACTGGCAATGATGATCAAACACTTTAGAAACCCAAAACAATTAACTGGAAGACTTAGAACTAATATGGTTCTACTGATAATTAGAAATAAATTTAAATGTTTTCAAATTTCTGTATAAAACAATTGAAAAATGAAAAGCACGATACTCTGGAGATAATCCTGAAGTTTATGTAAGTGGACCACACATAAGTACATACAACATGAAACACTGTTTATATTAGCAGAGAGATGGTTCAGAGGTTAAGACTATGTAGTGCCCTTGTGGAGGACCCTAGCTTGGGTCCCAGAACACAAATCAGAATGGTCTGCAACCACCTGTAACTGCAGTTCCAAAGGGACTCAATGCCTCTGGCTTCTACCTCTGAGAGACTCAAGGCCTCTGGCTTCTGCCTCCAAGGACACCTGCATACACATGCACATACCCACACAAAGACACAGACACATAAATACAAAATTGAAACAATCTTTTTTAAAAAATCACTTCTGATATAAATTATCACATGATGTTATAAAAATTTCAGTTCTTTCCCCAAACTTACCAGAAACCTTAACATTTTACCAATGAAAATCTCAAGAAAGATTTTTAAGTAAGCTTTCACCTAAAGTAACTGATAAAGTTGCCACATACTAAAGAGCAAAAGGACGAGATAAGAATAATTACCAATGGGGTGAAAACACTAAAAGTTTAAATTTCAGTTTTAAGAAAAAAATAAAATTAACATGCTACCATTTTACTCATCCAATTGTCAAAAATATAAATGACTAAAAAACAGGAAATGTGAGAGCAAAAATAATAGGATATATTCATGATAGCAAAGATAATAGAATATATTTCTAATAGAAACACTAATCTATATAACAGAAACAAAATATATCCTGAATACAAATGTAAATTGATCTATAAAGTTAGTTTTGTACTATGTAGTGGAACCTTAAAATATTCTGATCTACAGGAACTAGAGAGATGACTTGGTGGCTAAGAGCGCCTGCTGTTCTTAGGGGACTTGGGTCAGTTACCAGCACCCACATGTGGCTCACAGTAGTCTATGCTCCAATTCCCACAGATCTGACCTCTTCCTCTGAGGTCACAAGCAAAAGGCATGCACACGCTGCACATACATGCATGTGGGCAAATATTTTAAACACATGGAATAAAAATACATCTTTAAATAAATATTTTGATCCTGACATTTTGGTTTTAATACTATTCACAACCTCACTAATGTTATGAGTCTTTAATACAGCTCCTCATGTCATGACCCTCAAACATAAAAGTATTTCCACTGATACTTCATAACTGTAATTTTGCTGCTGTTATAAATTGCAATGTAAATATATGATACACAAACCCTTTTAAAGGATTGTTAGAGTCCCCCAAAAGGGTCATGATCCATACGTTGAGAACCACTGCTCCAAATAACTATTTAAAAATTCACTAAAAATACATGGTTTGTGAGGAAAATCTGATAAATAGATAGCAATATACCATATACCCAAGTAAAAAGAATAACATGTACAGCTAAACTGGAGATCCTGGGACATCCCTGACTTTAAACTCTGAGTTAAGCGATTTTATCATTACTCATTAGAAATTATCAAGTCAACTAAGGAGTTAACATTCTCCCCCAAGTGATGGCCCTACGCTTATGCAGACAGCACTAGGATTCAGTGAGCTGTTTTAAAACAAATTAAAACTAAGAGCACTTGAAAGAGGCAGGAGAAGTGTTGGGGGCAGTTGGAGAGGTGGACTGAGGGTGGATGTGAGCAAGAAACATCATATATACATGTATGAAACTGTCAATGAACAACAAATATTCTAAAAAATTCTCTACAATTCAACTGAATTAGGAGTAATGATGCATATACTAAGTTAATGTGACAGTTAATATTGACTGGCAACAAGCAGGGTCTAAAATCACCTAACAGACAAACCTTTGAGCATATATCTGTGAGGAAATTTCTAGATAAAGTTAATTGAAGTAGACAGACACAGTAGCTATGGGCAGTATCATTCCACTGGCTGGAGTCCCAGAATGCAGTGCTCCGCCCCACCCACCCAGCCCCTACTTTCTGACTGTGGATCCTATGTGATCAGCTGCCTCTAGCTCTTGCCACCTTGACTTCACCGCCATGATGGACTGTACCCTTGAACCGTGAGCCAAAAATAAGATCTTCCTTCCTTAAGTTACACTTGTCAAGCATTCTTTTGCAGAGATGAGAAAAAGTACTAACCTGGAAATAAAAACTGAAATAAACACTTTCTTCCCCGAGCTGCTTTGGTCATGGTGTTTCATTGCACCAACAGTAACCCTAACTAGGACAAAAGCTGAGAGTGGGGGATTGCTGTGACAGACCTGATCATGTTATTTTGGGGAGGAATGTGACAAGACTTTGAAACTTTGGGCTTGAAAAGCCACTGAGTGTTGAGTGCTCAGTGAGCTATTCTGTAGGAGCCCGGAAGGTAAGTACGTTGAGAGCAGTAGCCTGACTTATGAAGACTCAGAGGGAAGCAAAGACTGTCCTGGGTCATCTGTGGGAATGATCTGTGGTGTCTGGTCAGCAGGGACAGAAGAATCAGCTGTGATTAAGAAGAGAGCAGCATCATTGAGGTGAAGTCTTCTGGGAAGTATTTCCTCATGGTTAGCACACAGCAGCTGTGTTCCAGAAGGATGGATGGCTATACGTTTGGCTGGCAGCCAAACTTGGCAATGTAAGAGTTGCCCAGGTGCTACTGGTTTGATGGCATGATGGGGTTATAGAGAACAGCTGAAACCTGGCACTATGTGGTGGGGCTGGAGTCACTAAAGAGAGGCCACGAGAGACTACTGATGAAAGTGAAGCCTAGTTCCAACAAGGGGCAGCAGCAGTTTGAAAGATGCCGGTGCCATGGGATGACCACAAAGAACAGCAGCAGCAGGAGAATGGAGCCAACCTGAGCTTAGAGGACAAACTGTGTGTGCTGCAGAGGAGTGACCCACACCCTGTGGGGAAGACCAGAAGATTGTGAGCAAATCCCAGATAACTGGACATTGAGTTATTTACATTTTATATTATATTTTGTAGTATGGTTTTGCTTTATTCAGATTGTGGCTGTACCCTGGCTTTCTTATTTAAGTAAGAAAGTATTTAATTCATTTTATAAGAGCCCACAATTGGGGGACTTCGAATTTAAAAAGACTTTGGATTTTAAAGATACTAAGTTCTTGGGTGTTTACAGATTTAAAGACCATGAGACTTTTAAAATCTGGACTATTTATAATGTTGATATTAATCTGACATCTTGGGGAGAACAAAAAAGGAAAGGTTATGGCTTTGTGTCAAACTGACAATGTTAGTTTTATGTTAACTTGACATGACTAGAGTTATTTGAAAGGAGGCCATCTCAATTTAGAAAATACCTCCATAAGATCCTGCTATAAGGTGTATCCTTGATTTGTGACTGATGAGGGAGGGTCAACCCTGGGCTGATAGGCCTGGATTCTATAAAAAAGCAGGCTGAGCAAGCCACGAGGCATAAGCCAATAAGCAGCACACTTCCATAGCCTTTTCATCAACTCCTGCCTCCTCCAGGTTCCTGCCCCGTTTGAGCTCCGCCCCTGACTTCCCTCAGTGATGGACTCTTACCTGGAAGTGTACCTGAAATAATTTAAATTTGGACTATTTATATTGTTGATATTTGGTTGTGATGTTTCACTACAGCAATAGTAAGTAGCTCTAATTAGGACAACAACGAATAAAGAGGAGTGCAGGTCATCTGTACAACCCGCCAAAAGGAGACACAGCTGAAAATGGAAGCTATTACCTGTACAAATAAGATTGCTAGCCATCTTGGTGGCAAACACAATGACAGTGACAGTCACTATTAGTGCCAGGCATTATTAGACACATGATATCATAATACCCTCAGGCCTGATAAATGAATGTATTTCTTACTCATTTGATGTTTTCAGAGCAAGGAAGGACAGAAGACAATGATGGATCTGTCTGAATTTGGTTGTGACTCATCAAGAAATAGTTCATGTGTTATCCTAGAGACCACAACACCAAAAATAGTTACCTACCTTAACTTTTATAAAGGTTTTCAGTATCATAGCTATAAAAAGAAAAATAGAGAGAGAGAGAGAACAACCCATGGCCAATCATCAAAATGAGAAAGATAATTAATGCAGGATGGAAAGAATGAAAGTCTCACATGGATTTACATTTGCAAAAAAAAAAAAAAACTAAGAACAGATAATGGGGGGGGGCGAAAGGATATAAAAAAGAGTAATTTTCAACCTGGAAGGAGTTAAGAGGAATTTGGAGCTTGAAGATAGAGTGCATTTCAAGTCTCCAGATCTAGACAGATCACATACCGAGATAGCAAACTTGGTGTCATCAAAAAACAGCTCAGAGAAATGTTATAAAACCATCGAAAACAGGAATGTTACCACAAGACTGGTGATAGGTAAAACTGTCCTGAACTTAAAAATTCAGATTATGATGAACCACCACAGGTTCACCACAAATAAGTCTCAGTAATTCTCAATTCCTTTCAGAGTGACCTGCCAGGTTTCTTTGTCCATCTGGAAAGTACAATGGTATAAGATCATTTCAGAAAAATATTTGCTAAGTCTTCTGATGTGTCTTTGGCTAAGAATGAAACAAAGGGGGGAGAAAAGGCACACTGAAAGAATTTTCAGCAGTTAGCTACCTGACATCTGCCGACTGGAAATGCATGGATCTGTGCCAACATGGAACCAGTTACCTTTTCTATGGTTTTCAACCAACCTTAGGTCTCAGGGCACTTTACACACAACTCAATTACAGCAATTATCACACCACATAGTAGTTAGGTTATTACATGTCTATTATTCCTCATGGCCTGTGAGCTCCCTGAAAGAATGATTATATTCTAGTCATCTCATTATCTCAAGCACAAGACTAGCAGCAGAGTGGACACTTATGTTTTAATTCAACAAAAACTTTGAAGATATCACATTAATATTTAGAGAAGGCCCAAAGCTGAAAGAAACTGTTAATATGTTGGGTGATAAAATTTAAAGCACATCCGAAAAAAAATCTATGACAATCTATGATAAGCCAGTGTTTACATAATAAAATTGAATAGATATATAAGAATTTGAAGTTGACTGAAGAACAGAAACAGGAAAGACCTGACTAATAGCAGCTGGTTGTTTTAAGGCATGCCCAATGGGAGCTCATGGGGTCATGGTCTGTTGGTACGAAGAGAAACAGCACTGGAAGCTGAAGGTACCACCAGCACCTACAAGACTACACATGGCACTGCATTAGGAGCACATCAAACAAACACATTTAAAACTGGTCTAGAGAGCAACCACAACAGA
Source organism: Bramus lutescens (assembly GCA_001685075.1). Classification (NCBI taxonomy): domain Eukaryota; kingdom Metazoa; phylum Chordata; class Mammalia; order Rodentia; family Cricetidae; genus Bramus; species Bramus lutescens. The sequence goes on from LOEQ01000170.1 coordinate 278,619, forward strand.
AAAAGATCAGGAGACTGTACGTATCAGGTGAAAGAGAGTTAAAGAAATGGGAGATGGGGGGCTGGAGAGATGGCTTAGAGGTTAAGAGCACTGACTTCCCTTCCGGAGGTCCTGAGTTCAATACCCAGCAACCACATGGTGGCTCACAGCCATCTAGAATGAGATCTGGTGCCCTCTTCTGGCATGCAAGCATACATGGAAGGAATGTTGTATACATAATAAATAAATAAATCTTAAAAAAAAGAAATGGGAGATGTTTAGGTTTGAAAAAAAATCTTTTAGTATGAATAACAGCAAGATGGATATGTCTAAGTTGGTGTCTAAAAACAATGTGTTTGTCAGCATGGTTCCACAAAACAGACAAGAGATACACATCTCCAAGCTTAGGATGAGTGCAAATGATACGCAGAATTCGAAAGTGAATGAAAAATGACTTAGGTTGAGTAAAATATAGGGAAGTCCAGTTTTCGATGCATGTTGCCTATATGTAAAATATCATCTGTTTTTGTGACAAACAACCCAGTCCCATTAATCACATGCTCCTGGCTGCAACAATCCACATTCAAATTAAAACCATGAAACAAATCACAATGTCAAGATTCACACAAACTCATCTTTTAACAGGTTGTGGGGGGAATATGCATTAAAAGAAAAATCTAGAGAAAGCGTTCTACAATAAAAACATCTGAGAGAACTTAAGCACTTGGGCAGGCAGAGCCCCGGGTTTGAAGTGCATAGTAATTAAAAGTTAAACACAACGCACAGCCTGCTCCGAAACCATGAATACATCACAAAAGCATATTTCTTTTTATAGCCACAGGGCCAAGAATTTTGCTGTTTATATCTATCCCAGCATACACATCCATAGCACTGCCAGGACTGTCCCCTCTGACTTCACTGGGAAGCCGGACAGCAGAGACTGTCTGGGCTTCTTTCAGTGCAGTTCAGTTTGGGTCCAGCATTGGCCTAAGAATCAGCTCTTCTTTAGTCACTCCATGCTGCCTGCCAGTTGCACAGCTCCGAGCATTTCCCTTCCAGCTACAGATATTAAAATGTTTTGTTGTTTTAAAACTTGATTTAGAACTGTTGTATAGAGCTTTTTTTTTTTACCTCAAGCTCCCCCAGGTCAGCAAGCTCCAGGAACGTTCAAACAGTACGAAGCACCCACTGCATATTAAAAACAAGGATGGGGCCAGGGAACCTCGAGGCGACAGACTCTAGATGAGCCACGTCAGGCATTTTCCAGTCCCAAAGAAAGTTCCACATGGTCTGCAGATGGGCCAAATGATGCACATGGTGGCCCTGAGCTCGCTCCCTGTGTCCTTCTCTGGTGACCTGCCCCACTGAACTCCCTGAACGAAAATCCCAGCGGAGCTGTTCAAGGAGGACAAGTCCTGCCTCTGAGGGTTCACTCTGTACTGGCCAGGGTTCTCCTTTTTGGGAGAACAGTCGAGCAAGCCAGGAAGTATTTTCGGTTCTCATTGGCTCCTTCTTTAAAATGATGACCTGGCCCTTGTATATCTGAGAAAAGGGCCACGAGAGAAACAAGGAAGAGAGAACCCCATCAAAAATCACAGCAAGTGTTAATAGCTACGCTTTCACTCAAGACTACCATTTCAGCCTTTCTAATTAGTAAGCCAGGGTAAGTCAGAGGTGCTGGCCATGGTATAGGACACAGGGGAATGAGAAATGAAGGAAACATTCGTGTCAGAGGTCCCAGCCATGAACTCACACCTGCTTTGCTCTCCTTTTCTCCTTCAGATACATACTGTTCTACATGACAGAAGGGAGTGTGCAAGGGATTAACTCACAACAGCCCGAAGAGACTGTCTCCACAGAACTTGAGTGTGGAGTCAAGGTTTTAAATGACAGCTGTAAACGGTGTGATTCAGGGATTTCTACTGCTTTTTTTTTATCCAGCAACACTAACTAGTGAGAATATTTTTAAGGGAAACTGAGGTAAGGAAATCATAGAAGCAGAACACTGCAGTGACTAGGATTTAGATCAGGCCATTTCTTTTCTTCTTCTTCTTAAAGAAATAAATACTTGCTATGTAGACCAGACTGGCCTCAAACTCCCAGAGAGCCAACTGCCTTTGCATCCTGAATACTGGGACTAAAGGCAATCTTAAACTCAATTTATGTGTCGGATAAGAATAAATAATGACTCAGGTAATAAAAGGAAATATATATATATATGGAAAACACACACACACATATATATAAATCAATTACAAAATATACTAGAACATCAAAATAAAATTTGAAATAATGGTTTATAAAAACAATTATTTTGTAATGTTGTAATAATCTAGCAAAACCTACCACAAAGTTTACCTGTAGTATTAAATAGATTTTCTATAAACTGATAAAAATTTTAAAACAGGATCTCAGTAGTATTTCAGAAGGTAGAGAAGCTAGATTTGACCAATTGTTTACTAAAACACAGTACCCACTGGTGATAATGATGGTGAGATCCCAGTGCCGTCAACATCTATTAACCTAAATTCCTTTAAGCACACTGGGAGGGTATTTATTTTAAAGCATACTGTATGCAAACAATCCAACTGGATAAATCATTAAAATCCTTAAATTTGGGTAGTACTCAGTGCTTCCTGCATAAGGCCATACAAAATGGGATTTCCTTTTATCTACTAAGTGAAAATCATACTTTTAAGAAAATGCAGTTTCTTTATGAAATCATGCATAATATAAAAGAGGATGAGTATGGCCATTGATTTCTGACAAATGCCTTGGTTGATAAAAATCCAAGTTCACATATCATTCCTTCCCATAAATATTCCTTAACTACCTTAGGGCTTGATAAGTGGGCCAGCTCAGAGACAGGCACAAATTAACTGAAATAATAATAATAAAGAGCCCCTAAATCATTACACCATATATATATGTGGCAGCAATAGCTCTTGGGTCTTTTCCTTCTTTTCTCCAGTGATCAGAAGGAAAACATATTTAGCAGCCAGAAAGAGAAAGAAAGCAAAGACTGGGGAGCTTCACCCACACGGAAAGTTGTATGCTGGTTTCGTTCTATAAGTGATGGGACAAAGCAGCATCCTTTGACTCCCAGTAAGAGATCAAGAGTTTACTATCAAAAACACCAGGGACACAGGAAGGAGTGCCAAAAACCAAAGCACAGAATCATCAACTACCTCAAACAGGAATAAAGGTGGCCCTGAACTCTAAGCAGGGCGGAAGAGCGCTGTTCAGCCTGCCCGATTCCAAACCTGAACGTGGCAAAGGCTGGCAACAGTTACTATAGAGAGGAGACCCCTCCACCTGGAGTCTGGTATTTGCTATGACGTTACGTGGGTAGTAATATGACTGGATTTGGGTCTTTCCTCTCAGCTTCTATGCCTACAAATATTCCTGGATCTTTTCACAGACTTGAAGAAACTAAAGGAACTCTACCTGGCACAGAGTTCTTGAGTCCAGTAGTCTCTTATCTTTCATTCATTTTATTTCTGCTATGCTATGGCAAAGATCCCCTAGCGAAAGTTAAACCAAACCGACTATACTACCACATATGCAATAAACTCATGTGCTTTTGATGGAACTATAAGAAAACAGCTGTGTTTACACCAATTTGGACCCGGAGAATGACTACACTTCAACTCTGAACTGTCAGAAGCTGCCAGCAGCCTTCTTGTTGGGTTGGATGTTTTCCAGTATTCCTAGGCCAAGCCTCTTATCACTTTTTCATGGACACACACAGGATGAAAAATGACTGGAAAAGTTTAGTTCTGTTCAAAGGTATGCCTAAATCATTTAGATCTTTTGTATTCCTAAATTTAAGATACATTCATCTTGGCTCTTAACTTCTTACTTAAATGAATTTTCATTTATTTAAACTGAGATTACTTGGACAACAACTTAAATGTTTGCAAGGCAAACCTTCAGACAAAAAAGATGAACAGCATCAAAGGGAAGCCACATTTGAATAACGCTAACCTATCCATATTGGACAGCCTTAACCTCCATCTTTCTGTAACTAAATACCAAGAAAGATACCTCTGCGTTTTTATCTTTCTGGATGCTATCCATCTCAAAAGACATTGTCAACCTAATTAAGGAAAGAGAAGTTGAATGACTACCAAAATCTGCTTAGGAAGAAAATGGGGGTTTGGGAAATAACATGAAACAAAATAAGGCTAGCACTCTGCCTCTAGTCCCCAAACTGTGAACTTATTAATAATATATTCATCCCACCATTTTTGGGGGGCAAACAGCCACCATCAATTGATTAAGCCCAACTCAATGAGATAAACTTTAGTTGCAATGGATTACAAACAGCCAAAAGTGGTATTTAACACAGAGAAACACATACAAAATGGTTTTCAGAACTACAATTATTTTCATTGCTTTAGAAGCAGAAACTTTCCCATGTGTTTTTTTTCCCATCTTAATGCTATTATTGTTTCTCCCATCTCACTACTTTCTCAGAAACCTACATTCTATCAATGGCAGAATCATCAAAGTAGCTTTCTTAGGATCAAGGTTGAAGAGAGAACACTGCATCAGCACGGTTCTGAGTATGAACCACTATACTATGAAACACAACTGGGCTATGCTGGGAAATTTCTCACTCTTTATCTAATGAATCTGCATATTTCTTTTCATTAATTGCCTGCTGCTGCACACAAATTAATTCTCGTTTCTTTTATTAGCAATGAGACTCTAAAACCCTGCATATGAAATCAACAGACCTGAAAACATCTTCCTCTTAGATTTTAAGTTCTTAATATGCAGGCCTAATGATTCAGTTGTATATGATTATGTAGTAATTGCTATAGTTCTCTCTTTATCTTGTCACGTGTATTTTTATTGGAAAGTATTGGGGGAGGGGTGGCCAAGATCCCACCAGAAGCATATGTCCAGTGATTTTTAACCTGAGATGATTAAAGTATCCTTATTTTAAGGGACACAGTGTGTTTTCTAGAGTTTTATGCAGTATGAGTGACAAATAATAAACTACAGATTTCACAGAGTTTGGTGTCCTGTACATATTCACGTGACACAGTTCCTGAAATCCATACAATTAATATATATATCACCTCAAAATGATGTCACCTCTGCCACCTCTATCCTTGTCTTCTACAGGTAACTAGCCTTCAGGGTTTTAAATATTAGTTTACATTTTCTATTACATATATACTATACAAATTTACCCTATATACCAATACTATGTCACATTGTCTCCTTCTTTCACTAGACCTAACTATTTGAGATCCATCTACATTGTTGCAGGTACCAATCAATGGCTTATTTAATTACTGAATAGTATTCTATCATACAGATGTAGTCATTTTTCTATCCACTGATGAGTGTCATTTTGAGTCGTTTCCAGTTTTGCGGTCTAACAAAAGAAGTTACCATGAACACTCACATACAAGACTTGGTTTAAAAATGATGTGTATGCTCTATTTTCATCATAGGCCTCCTATTGTTTTCATTCTTAAAACATGTGATTAGGACAAAATTGATTTTGTCTTGCCGTTTTAGGAACTACGGAAGTCACACTATTTTACATTTCTACTGGGCATGCAGGAGACAAACCAGTTCTGAATCTCCCTGTCAGGTTGCTTGAATTGTAGACAGATAATTCCGCAGGAGCAGTACTTTACACATGCATCTCCATCACTAGGTACTACCCACTCCTGTACGGGGCCATCCTTTCATCCGCTCCTGAATGAGATTTCATTATTTGATTTTACTTCTTACTTTTTCATCTGGATCCAAGTCCTTTACAAGGACTTACAAATAATGCTTTTTCTTTAGTTATGGTTGTCTTTCATTCTCTTTCAAAGCACAGAAATCTTTACATAAAAGGGAGTCTCTAAGAAATCTTATTCCAACCCAAAGTCACAAAGATTTCCTCATTTGTTTTCTGCTGGAAGTTTTAGGGTTTGTTGTTGTTGTTGTTGTTTAAGTTTTAAATTGCATAGTGAAACAATCAATGCAGATTTAAATTTTGTTCATGGCACATGGTTAGGGTACCTTGAAATTTTGTTTTGTGTTTTGTTTTGTGTCTAATTTTCTTTTTGATGGATTTCAATTAGAAAGCATAAATATGGTAATTGGTATAAAATTATGTATATTTCAAAAGAACATCTGAGTATAAAATACATAAGTATCAGCACCAGAAATCACATGTAGATTCTTTGCAGCCATCACTGGATTGGCAGCCACCAAAATGAAGTGCCATCTCTTCGTGACTTCTGATTGATGCAAGCACAAACAGCATTTCAGGCACAACTTCTCTCAGTCAAAGAAGAGCACGTCACCCCTCTTCATAAAACTGAGACATAAGTGGAAAGTTTGATCTATGGCCATCTGGAAGGATGATGAAGTTCAGGTTTTCTGAGTAAACTACAAAGGCCAGCAGACTGGCAAAGCAATCCAGGTATACACGAAGAAATATGCCATCTATACTGAACGGGAGCAGCAAGAAAAGGCTAAGGGCAGAACTGTCCTTGTGGGCATCCACCCCAGAAAGGTGTCTATCATCAGGCTGAAGCTGGACAAAGACTGCGGATAAAACAAACAAACAAATGAACAAACAAACAAACAGACTTCTTTACAGGGAAAGGAAAACCAAGTTTTGACAAATCGGAAAGGAGAAGAGCAAACACGGGGAAGAAAAGATTGGGAGGATGAAGGAGTAGAGGAGCCTTACACAGAATGCTCACTAAGACTGCTTAAGTCAATTAAAAAAGGAAAAACAAAAATACAGAATGATCAATTAGACCAGGTCTCTTAACGTGCTACTCAAATCTTTCAGTGTTTTTTATTTTGGAAGAAGCCAGACTAAATTATTCTCCTGATTAGAAATTTACTAGTTCTTTTTCTATATTCCTTAGCTTGCCTTTCAGAATTAAGTGGCTAAGAAATTTAAAAGGCTGTGATTATTAAGCTGTCTTATTGCAGCGGCATGAAATAATTCAAATTTATTCAATAATTTCTGTTCTACTTCATCTGAATTAACATTACTTTAAGTACATTTTTCCCAATGGCATTTTAAGGATAACATTTAAACACCTTTATCTTTATCTTACCATCTTGTTAAACTGTCTTGTAAAAGGTTAGTGTGAATTAAAGACCTCAATATTAATCTGAACACACTGAACCTGATAGAAGAGAA
>LOEQ01000170.1:300118-323565 GCA_001685075.1 Bramus lutescens
GGCCAAGGCAGTTTCTTTATTCACCAATGGTATTCACAGCATACAGAAGGGAATTTCACATTAAATAATAAAATAGTAATTTTAATAAAATTAATAAAAGAATAATCTTTTAAAGCTATTTTTCAGTAGTTTCAGGGTACGGTTTTATCGTGAATAATTATTATGAAATAGTTATTTTTCACAAAATTACCAGTAAAGAAGAAAAACATACAAATACTTTTCACTTGATATGTTATGATTGGTGACGAGGAGAGTAAAAAGCTCTAATAGACACAATGTAGGTAAGAATGACTACATGGCATTGCTTTGCCTTATAAAAAGGATGTTCTTTTTAGCCCAGCCTATCTTTTGCATGCCTTCTTTCCACATTCTCCCAGCATTTTGATAAGCTAGAAATTACAACCAATCATTATTGCTGTTGTTGTTATCATTATTGCTATCTCATTTGTTATATCCTGAATACAGTTTCCCCTCCCTCCCTACTCCCCAGTCTTTTCCAAGCACCTCTCTTCTCCCCCAGATCCACCCCTGCTTCTATCTCCCCTCAGAAACAGGCAGAACACCCAGGGACATCAACCAAACACAGCATAACAAGCTACAATAAGATGCGGCAAGTACCACCACATCAAGGCTGGACCAGGCAACCCAGTGGGAAGAAAAAGGTCCCACAAGCGGGCAAAGGGGTCAGAGACAGCCCTGTTCCCTCTGTTAGGAGTCCCACAAGAACACCAAGTACCCAGCCATAACATACATCCAGAGGACCTAGATCAGACCCCTACAGGCTCCCTGATCTCTGCAAGTCCCTGAGACCTGATCAACTGATTCTGTGGGCCATGTTTTCATGGTGTCCCTGACCTCTCTGCTTCCTTCAATCCTCCCTCCCCCTTCTTGGGAGAACTCCCTAAGCTCCACTTAATGTTCAGCTGTGGGACTCTGCATATGTTCCCATCAGTGTGGATGAAGTCTCTCTGGTCTCTGACAACAGTTCTGCTAGGCTTTGGTCCCAGAACACTCTGCAGGCAGGACAAGCTGTAGGTCAAAGGTTTTGTGGCTGGGTTAGTAACCTAATCCCTCCAGTTGAGGCCTTGTCTGGTTAGAGAAGATGGCCTGTTGAGGTTCTGTATGCCCCATTACTAGAAGTCTTGCTAACGTTACTCTTGTAGATTCCATGGAGTTTCCATGACACTGGGTCTCCACTTTGCCCCCTATAACGGCCCCAATTCCAGTTGTTTCTCCCAGTACCCCGCCACTGATCCCTCTTGTTCCCAACCCCATCCACCTCCAGTCCACTGGTGACACCTATTCTATTTCCCCTTCCCAGGGAGATCCTTTTATTCTCCCTTGAACCATCTTTGTTACTTAGCTTCTCTGGGTCTATGGACTGTAGCATGATTATCTTATCTTATACTTTAGAGTTAATATCCATTCATAAGTGAATACATACCATGTTTGCTTTCAGGGTCTGGGTTACCTTACTCAGAATATTATTTTTCACATTCCATCCATTTGCCTGAAAATTCCATGTCATTGCTTTTAACAGCTGAGTAATAATTCTCCATTGTGTAAATGTACCATATTTTCTTTATTCATTCTTTGGGTGAGGAATTTCTAGGTTGTTTCCATGTTCTAGCTATTACAAACAAAGCTGCTATGAACACTGAACAAGTGTCCTTGTGATAAGATGGAACTTCCTTTGGGTATATGCCCAGGAGTGGTATAGCTGGGTCTTGAGGTAGACTGATTCTCAATTTTCTAAGATACCTCCATATTGATTTCCAAAGTGGCTGTACCAAACTGTACCACTTTGCATTCCCACCAGCAGTAAAAGAATGTTCCTCTTGCTCCACATCCTTGCCAACAGGAGCTGTCAATTGTGTTTTTGATCTTAGTCATTCTTACACTCCCATTTTGAAGGCAGCATTTGACAATAGTTGAAGAACTGACTTTGGCATCAGACAGAACTAGACACATTCCATCTCTTCTAGTGTGGGCAACCTACTAGGATTAGCTTTCTCATTTGTAAAATGGAAAGACAGTATCTACTCCCCAGCCTTGTCGTGGGATGAGATGATATAGATACTGGGTCTATTACAGGTTAAAACTGCAGAAAGTCACTGGATCAGAGGGGGGGAAGGGAGGGAGGGAANGAGAGAGAGAGAGAGAGAGAGAGAGAGAATATGAATCCTGTCCTGAAATGCTGGTGTGTACCTGGCCCTGCAGCAAAGCCTCTCCAGGTGTCTGGCCTCTGGGAAATCAGGGACAGTCGGTGCCAATCACAATACTCCTACAGGCACTGAAATTCCCCTGCAGAAAATTTGGATGCTTGAATATATCTATCTACCTCACATGGATATTCTATGGATTAAACGGCAATGATTGTGAAATCCTGGAAACAAAAGGCCTCTGCAGATGCTCAAGAGTCTATTAGTGGTTATGTCCAAGGCAACTCTCAAGTATGGATTTTCCAGAGAGGCAGCAGGGCAGGTCCAAACTTTGAAGAAGAAGAAAGCTATGGAGCACGCCAGTAATGTTTAATTGGCTTTGTTTCTTAAAAGCTGACAATAGGCAGGGACTCAAAAAAGAAGTAACATCCTAGAAAAGACCACAGCCATATGCAAAATGTAACTTTAGACATGCATTAATCCAATAGGCAGGTAATGTGACTGTTACTATCTTTAATTCTTTGCAGATCTTCCATAATTAACTACAAAAATATCAATTGTTCACATTAAATAAAGTAACCAAGTAATCTTATTTACAGGCATATAAATGTTTCTGCAGAATATTCATAAATGCTTTCTCCCCAGAATGAGCATGTGTAGCTAAATTTATACTGCAAATGCATTCAGGGTCTCCCATACTATGGTCTCCATATCATTCTTATATTCAGCTCTGGTAATTGTTGCTCAGAAAACAAAGTCTAGATCACCAATGCAGGTAACAGGAAAATGAATTTTTCATGGAAGAGAAACAGTATTTCTCTATTTTGGTTATTCTAAATATTTGCAAAGACTAAACAGCAGAGCTAAAAGGGTAATGTAACATTTTCAATTCACAGATATCCAACCTAGAAGAAAAGAAAACCCACACTCCATGTTATTTCTCTTTACAGTGGGTTGGATGAGGTGAGGGGTTAATGACATTAGTAGAGTCAGAAAAAGTCAAATCATCAAAAACTGTCCAAGGAAGGCTTTAAGAAATCAAAGCATGGGCTATAAAGAGCATAAAAGTCTGAGTTCAAATCCTGGCTGCATCCATTACTAGCTGTTTGATTTTATCAGGAACACCTTTCAGATTTTTTTTTAATGCATGTTCTTTCATATTCCAGTGTTGCTAAGGATTTTCAGCTAGTTTACCTGTTGTGGGAACCTGATGGCACCATCAGTACACTGTCCCAAGAAGGAAGTGAAGCTAAGTGCTACACTGAATACTTGAACCTAGGTCTTGAACAAAGTCGTGTAGTGCTTCGAATCCTGCAGGCACCAGTGAGCGGGTAGATTCACACTGATGTGTTTACTACTGAGCTAGAGATGCTGGCTCTAACAGTGCAACATGTGTGACTAATCCACACATTTATTTTCCTTTGTGTCTATTAATAAATTGACATGAGCAACCAAAATTAATTTTTTCAAAGAGAAACAACATCGCTTTTTTTTTTTTTTACTGGCAAAATAACAGGATGAGTTTAGAAAGCCCTTCTTGCTAGGTACTATTAATAAAACCTGGAACTTGGGAAGGAAGCAGTAACTTGCAACTGACTGGGCCCTAACAGCATGAAAACCTCCTGACACTTCAACTCAGAGTCCTCCTATTGCCTCCCTAAGAGTCTGTGCTGACGTGACAAAACACACTCTCCTAGTGCTCAGTCTCACCAGCATAGTTTCAGGACTTTGGCCTTGAATCCTCAACTACAAAATGAGCAGACTAGATTAGCTCTTTAAGATTTCCTCTAAAATTAGGATTCCATTATTTATAGTCAACACCGAGGAGGAAATAATAGTAACAGCTGAGTCAAATCTTAATGGCCTCTAGTGTTTGGCTGCAGACCTCAAGGGTAGGTCTCCCTGGGTACCATTCAAATAGCAGGATGGCTGAAGCCTAAGTTGCCCACTCATTTTTTCCTGGCATATTTAAGCTACATTAGTAAGACTGAAACCTCCCCTATGATTTAGCCCCACAAATTTTAATAAATGTATGACTTGGTAACTCTTTGGGGAAATAATTGCTTGCTTAGCCTTTCAATGTTTTGCAATCCCTAAGTCTAACAAAACCTGCAGTACAGCGGAAGTAAATTTGGAAGTTTTGTACAGGGCAAGCATTCTTGGAATTGTGACAGAGCTAGTTTGGGGAGGAAGGCTGGTCTATTTTTATTCATCATGCGCTACACATAAATGTTTTACTTGGGCCTGCACCCCAGATCCTCGTCTCCCCCTCCCCCAAGCCTGCACAAATGCACTCCAACACTTGATGTGTGCTTCTGGAATTCCTGGATCCCTCTAAAGAACGACTGAAGGGAAAGGCATTCCAGAGATCTGGTGGTCTTGACCAAGACCAAAAGCATTATTTATGCCATGACAGCTTTGTGATGTTTGGACAAAAATCCAGCAAAAGTCTTCTCAATAGAATTTCAACATCATAAAAGGAAATTTAATCTACCAGCTTTTAGAAAGCACAATCCTTTCAGATACCAAAATCTACTGTTTAACTTGTTTCTCTGGTTAACCCATGTGCAGCTAATACTGAAGTTATTTTAAATACTTCATTCAACTTCTTGGGAACTTTTTCTGTCTTCCTTTCAAATGGTCTTTGATCACTGGCAATTTTTCAAGAACAAAAATATATGTGTATAGGTATAGATCCAGAAAGAGATTTTCAACATTTTTTTTTCAATTCAAAGTACTTAGTTTTCTCTTGTTAGTTCTTGAGCTCTGTCAATACATTATTCTGAGCCTGTGCATCCCATTCTTCTGATTCAAAAATGGAAAACCAGTGAATAATCTACAGCTTAACAGCTACTCTTAACAAACTAGCACTAGGCCCACAGGTAAGGTGCTGGCTCAGACAGAACTCATAGTAGGTTCACAGGCAAGGCACTCAACCCAGGCAGAACTAACTTGCTTTTGTTTTCAGACCTCAGGAGAAACTGCCCAGCTTCTCTCTCTCTCAACAGCTCCTGCTTTCTGGAGGATTTCTCGGCCCTTTGAGTTTTGACAACTTAAGTATCTTTTAAAAATTATGTCAAAGCTGAAAGATGGTTGAAGTTAACGATCCAATAAAATTTGGATTGCCTTTCTTCCTGGAAAAAAAGCAGGCATGCTTGCTTTGCTGAAACTGGATGGACCTGCCCTTCTCAGGGATTGCTATCAATTCCTAAGAAACCAGTCTTAACAAAGACCCTCTTCTTAATTGTTGAAAACAATTATTTCATCTTAATTTGATTTATATTTTCAAAATGTTACAAAACAGAAATAATCTAGAACAGTAAAATTTCCTCATACCACATCAACAGAGCACATTATTATTATTATTTTACATATTCATTCCAAGTTTACATTCAAATGCATGTTTCTATAGCCAAACTTTTAAAAATGAGTGTGAATTTAATTTTTTCATTTTCTTCAGCAGAAGACATATATTTCCCAATCTCAATCATTTCAATTGAGGTTCCAAATTTTATTTAGCAAGCTCCCTTGCTGTAGGGCATTTGCATTGCTTTAAAGTTTCATTATATTCAATGTTGCAAGGAATTGCCTCAAAGATATAGTTTCTTTTACATTAGTATCTTATGACAAATTGCCAGTTGTGCCTGTAGTAGACCTGTAATGTCTATTTTTTAACATGTTGAGAATTTTTTATAAGAAATTGATGCTCGAAATCTTAAATCGTATCAGGAATTTCACAATTTTTCATTTACAGATATTAAAAATTAAATTTATTTTCTTTCTGATGGCACTGGGGATTGAAACTGGGTTTGAGGCATGCTAGATAAGCACTCAACCACTCAGCAAAAAGCTCAGCTCCAGACTGAAGTTTCCATGTAAAATAGACTTTACATTCCTAGGATAGATATAACTTGCTTATAACATTCTACTGATATGTTGTTATATTTGATATTTTTAGATTTTGTTTTGAAATTTTGCATCTGTGTGCATGAGGGATGATTGACTTGTAGCCTTTTCATCATGCCATTATCAGATTTTAGTATCAGGTTAATGCTGATTTTATAAAGGAAATGTTAAGCTTCCATTCCTGTTCAAGTTTCTAGAACATAAAGAAAACTGGTAATTTTTTTTCTTAGTCAACCTCTCCCCCCCACACACATACAATGTTTGGCAGGATCCATCAATGATGCCAATTTGAAGTTTCCTTAATGATAATTTCAATTTCTTTAGTAAAGAAACAATCAGAATTCTCTACTTCTTCTTGAACGTGACTAAAGGGTTTGTCTTTCAAAGAAGTGTCCACTTCATCCAAATTATCAGACTCACTGGCAGAGAGCTGGTGTTAATATTCTCCTCTTACCCTCTGAATAGTTTATAATGTGCATTGTGCTTTCATTAGTAAAGGACTGGCAATTTATATCTTTTTAAATCCTTTCTGATCTTGGTAGCTAACCCATATCAATTTTATTCATCTTTTAAAAATAGAAAAGTTTCTGGTTTTATTTATCCCTTCTATTATTAATTAGCTTCATGGGTTTTTACTTTCACCTTTATTGTTTCTTTTCTTCTATTTAGAATCCAACTGATTACTTTCTTTTGTTTTCTCTTTGGAGAAGCTAAGACCACTGATTTGTGGCTGGCTTGCTTACTTGCTTTCTTTCCTTTCTTAAAATTTATTTATATGTATGAATGTTTTGCTTGCATGTCTGGTGCTAGACGAGGACGGCAAATCTAGAAGTAGAGATATGGATGTGGGTGCTGGGATGAACCAGGTTCTATACGATAACAAATGTTCTTAACCTCTGAGCCATCTCCTCAGTGCTCATTTCTATACATTTCCCCCAAAGTTCTGCTTTCATAGGTGGGGTAGGTAGAGAGGAGGAAGGGGAAACTGTGGTCGGGATATAAAATAAATAAATTTTAAAAATACGAATTAAAAAAAGAGGCATATCACAAATTCTGATAAGTTGTCATTTGGTGCAAGATGAATTACAGTTGCTCTTTTGAGTTCCCAATCCAGAGGCTATCTAGAAGCAAATTAGTTTTCAAATACTTGGAAACTGTCTCCTAAGGATGTTTTTCTTAATGATTTCTAATTCAATCCTATGACACTGGCAGGCCTGTCCAACACATAGTCTGGGGATCACATACAGCCCAAACCTACTTAAAACACTGTATGATTTCTGTGTGTGTAATATTTGCATGGGGGGGTCAACTCCATTTTGTGGTTCCTCTGCATGAACTTTGCAGACAACAATGTTTAAGGGCTGGACAGTCTGAAAACATATTTAGTATCACTGGAGTCAATTTAAACTAACTGACATTTGTTTTATGTATTATAGTAGATAATTATTTAATTCAGTACATGTTCAAGAGTGCTTGGGAAAAATGACGTCTTCTGTGGTTGGGTGAAGTGATATGTAAAAATTAACCAGGTCCTGTTGTTGAACATGTTGTTCAAGTCTGTTATAGCTAAGCTGAGTGCCGCCCCACAACTATCAATTTGTGAAAGAGAAATTTCTCATTGTAACTGTGGGTTTGTCTACTTCACTCTGATGTTTTATCATTTTTGTTTTGTGTATTTTGAAGATCTAGTGTTAGGTACATAAGTACTCAGCTTTCTTGATTAAAATGATCCCTTCATCACTATGAAATAAACTTTGTTCTCTGTATTATTCTTTGCTCTGAAGTTTACAATGTCTGAGATTGATATAAACACTTTAAGTTTTTGTTTTATACTATTGGACTTCTATAATTTTCTATTCATTTACTTTGAGCTATTTGTATTTATATTTAAAGTTTATTTCCTAAAGTCAATACTCAGTTGACTCATTTTTTTAACTTGGGCATAATTCAGCCTTAATTGAAGAGCTTAGGTCATTTACATTTAATTGTTGTTGGTGATGTTTGAATATTACCTTGCTACATATGCCCAGTCTGTTCCTTCTATTCCTGTTTCCCTTTTCTTTGCTGCTCCTCCTGTTTCCTGACTGGGTGATCTGCCTGATACTTTCTATGAAAACTGTTTTGTCTGTGCTGTGCTTTTCACTTTTATTTTTCAATGTTTTCATGGAAGTAACTGCTTTTTCACTTGTTTTAAGAGGTTAAATCAGTTCTGATTATTATACTTGGATGAGAATGAGAAAGCTTTAATCATTCATGTTTTTTTATCCTTCCTTGAGCTCATTCAGGCCCTTCTTTATTCTCAGATGATCATGATATCTATAAAAATGCTCACGAGACCTGTTCTTATTGAAACAAATGTCCATAACACTTTCTCCTTTTTTGTCCTGAAAAAAAAAAAAGTTCATGTGTAATCTTTAAAATCAACACTTGGGAGGCAGAGGCACGGGGATCTGCGAGTTCGGGGCCAGCCTGGTCTACAAGAGCTAGTTCCAGGACAGACTCCAAAGCTACAGAGAAACCCAATCTTGAAAATCAAAAAAAAAAAAATCAAAGAACCAAGGAGTAATGATTAGAGCCTGTATAAGTCATCACGCTTCTTACACACTGCTTCCTCACTCCCTGGGTGGCCTCCATCCTCATCATCAACTAAGACCATGCTGTCGGTGTCATTGTTAATCATATTGCTAACAGAACCAAGGGCCCTTTTCTCAGACTTTCAACTTGACTTTTGATTTTTTGTTTCTTGGTTGTAAATGACTTGTATGATAGTATATAGTCATGCTTGGATTAAGATTCTTTAGCAAGGGGGCTGGAGAGATGGCTCAGAGGTTAAGAGCAACGGTTTCTCTTCGAGAGGTCCTGTTCAATTCCCAGCACCCACAGAGTGGCTCACAACCATCTGTAATGGGATCTGATGCCCTCTTCTGGCATCAAGTTGTACATGCAGGTAGAGCATTTATATTCATAAAATAAATAAGCCTTAAAAGGGGGGAATGGCAACACAAGCCTTTAATCCCAGCACTTGGAGAGGCAGAGAGAGGCAGATCTCTGTGAGTTTGAGGCCAGTCTGGTTTTCAGACTGAGTTCCAGGACCCAAAAGGATTCTTTAACAGCCACAGACAGAGGAATATAAGTTCTCAAGGGTGGGGATGTGCGTATGACTTGTTAACTGATGCAGTGTTACTGCCTAACTCGGTGGAGGACACGAAAAAATACTCACTATGTAATGGATGAAGGAAATGGAGCTAGTGCTTAGTGCCGCTTCCTTCTAATCATTATTTCTAGACCGTCTCACTCAAGACTACATTTCACTGGTTGTTAGATGTCTCACTAACAACAAAACATTGGGATGTTCCAAGCCAACCTTCTCATTTTCTCTCACTCTAAAACTGCCTGTCATGGTTTTTCTACTTTTTTCTACAGTTTTCCCCAAGCACCAAGGTAGAAGTTTGAGTCATTATTGAATTTTCTTTTTCCATCACACAATATGACTGCCAATTTTACAGTATTGATTACACGTGCTCCTACCTCACCATCCCCACATTGGCATCTGTTGGCTCACCTCTCCATATTACAGGTGTCCCCAACAGCTTTCCGATCTCTAGTCTGGACAGCAGCACTTCCTACTACGACCCTGTACCATGAACCTGGACCAGTAAGACATTGAACCAACTGTTTCAGATTCCAAATATCCTTTTCCCAGTAGTCATGGCTTAGAATCCTGTCAAGTCAAGAACTTTTCAAATGTAATGTTCACTCAGAAGCTTTCCTTGATCTCCCGAGCTAGAAATCACATGTTACTTCCATGACTATACCACCAAGTACACATCACAGTATCCCAGAGCAGGACCTGGTGTATAATAAACAACCAAGTGTGAACCATTTTACCACTTCAGAACTTATCTTCCAAACCCATGATAAAGTTCTTGATGGCAAGGAACTCCGAGGAGGCCTCCAAAAAGGCACTGGGCCAAGGTCAAGATAGCTATAACTCAGAAGTTTGATATCCAAAACATTAGCCAACTTACTATCTCACTCATCAGGAAATCAGCTAGCCCAAATGTTGTGATTGGTTCCAGCAAAAGGAAAATATAAATTACCTAATAACTTAATGAAAACAAATATAGGATCCATTAAAATTTACAAATAAATAATAAAATTTATTTGCAGATAAGTTTTTCATTGTAATTCAAAACTGCTTTTCCAGAAATAGCGCGAGATGATGACTGGCACGTGAAGAAGATGACACGATCTGTTGCGCTTACAGCCACTCTGGAGGTGACTTGGCTCGAAAGGAATTAAGAAGCTAGTGGTGTTGGTATAATTTCATAGCACATTATTCAAAAGGTTGAAACTTTCAGAGACAACCACTAAGTAGATGCTTAATCAGAAATCTGAGGTCTTCAATATCACTGAACTTCATTTGAAAACCTTCCTTGGCATTCCACCTCTGTGTCTAGCTGTGTCAAAATGAATAAGTCACTATACCTTACCCAGGTGATTTAAAAACAGAATATATATATATGATTCTTCCCTATTAGAGAAGATATTATGAGGCTCAGAGAGGGTAGTTTAGGTAAACACACTATGTAAATTAAATCTATCCTCATTTGCTTATTCATATAACAGATGTCTATATCGATGTCCAAACTTTGTGCCAACCTCTGTTTATGAATGTCAGATAAGACATGCTGTCTGCCCTTGGTAGTTTAGGAAGAGCTAAGAGGCAGACAGGTGAACAAAGCAGTTGGCAGGCACTGACTGGAGGACTGTGGAGCTGGGGGTGGGGGAGAGGAGGGAGGACTAAGTGCAGTCTATAGGAAGAGGGAGCCCTGTGTCTATGTACCAGCTCCATGTTCACCCTCTGCAAATTCACCACTAATTACTCCTAACGCCTCTCTCACCCACCCTTTGCTCTAGACATATATACACATGTATTTCCTTAGAGACCCACTGTCTTTTTAAAACTATAACTCTAAGGTCTAAATGGTTCTTGAAATCTTCACTTTTTTTCTAACTTAGTTTTCTATAAACCTGAGCTGAACTGATATGAAGTTCCCGATCACCAATATTTTTCCTACTTAAGAAACCTTGGTGAATGATTTCATCACCCACCCATCAGCTAAGCCAGGAACTGAGTCACTGTTGGCTCTTCTTCCTCTTCCAAAGCCAACTGATTACCAAGCCCTGCCAATTCCATCAACCACCACTCTAGCCATTCTCCGCTCTTCGTTTTTCCTTTGCCTCACCTAAGGCCTTCTTCACCTTGTGCGCTATCACCATCATCCTCTGCCTCTGCCTCCAGCAACATTCCTCACAGTTCATGCCCCAAACATGGCCGGCCTCGTCCTTCTCGGATGGACATCAGAGTGTGTGGTTTCCTTGCTCATAAGACTCCAAAGTCTCTGTACGCTACAGATAAGGCTCACATTTCCGAATGTGGTGTAAAAAATTTGCCAAGACTTGGTCTCTCCCCTATTATTTGTCCTTTGGCATGCCATGAAACAAACTACTGAAGCACAAGGTTACACACTGAATGGATGGGAGAGGCCACAGAAGCGCACAGGACACTGGCAAGACTGAGTGACAAGGAGGAGAGAAAGAGATGCTCGGTACAACACCCACCTGTGGTCGACACAACGTTCTCGGGGCTTTCGCTGCAGAGCTTGGACAACAGACTGCTCTTCCCAGAGCCTGTGAGGCCTATGCAAACCAAATCATATTCTGGGCGCGCAGGGGGTGGTCCCTTGCAGCAAAGTGCTCGAAAACACTGCCAGAGAGAGAAGAATATGGAGGCAGAGCTTAGTGATATTTCAAACAACTATACAAATAGCAAGGAGTAAGTAAGTACCACACCAAATTTAAGCAGGGATACGGTATCTTCAGGTGGCAACACCTGGGTCATAGATAGCACTGCGGCAAAGCAATCAACCCTCCTGTCAGCAGCCATGATGTCTATGCTGCCACCCTACCAGCTATGTATGGTAGGAGCACCGGGCATAGGGCTCTAACAGCATCCCCCTAGTGCCACCACTTGAACCTATCCATGAGGAAACTACATAAAGTCAGCCTCAGACGCATCCTGTACCATACCTAGTGTGTTTTCTAAAACACCACTGTCTCAAAAGTCAGGGCCCGAGGAGTCACTTCTGGGGAAGGATCAGAAGACATAATATGAACTGCAGCACATCTTAGATTAGATCCTAAGTTGGGAGGAAGAAAGTGCCATAAATGACATTATTGGGACAATAGTGAGGACTGAATATAGACTGCATATTAGATAACAGTGTTGCATAAGGTTAAATTTCCTGAATTAAATAACTGTGCTGTCATTATGTAAGGGAAAGTCGTTGTTCTGCGGAAGCACATGCTGAAGTATTTGGAGGTGAAGGGTCTTGAAATCTGCAATTAACTGGCTCAGAAACAGTCTAAGGCTCTGACTCCCTCCACCCCCATCTGGTGGGGAGTGCGATAAAGCAAATGTGGAAAAACAAGAACCAGTGAAGCCCTACAACTCCACTCTAGTCCTGGAACTTTTTTATTTGGGGCAGAGGCTGCTGAGCATTGAACTCAGGGCCTTGCATATGCTGAGTTAACCATGTGCCCCTGAGTTCTTGGTCTTACTGGTCTGATGTCAATCCAGAAGCAAAGGCACCTTACATCACTAAATAATCTGTGTTACAGCTTAGCCTTCCTTGGCCTTTGCCAAGCTTAACTGACCTCAGAGTTCTACACACATACAGTTTCTGAGCCATGCAAAATCATTTGGTCGTCACAAGTAAAGACAAAGGGATCCAACTTACAAGCTATCATTCACAAAGTGTTTGATGTTTCAATTTACCTTATATCCATTTATGATGCTGACTACAAACCAGCTCTCCAGAGTCTAAGGTATTCCCAATATTTGATATGAACATTAATTCATACAAGAAACAGACTAGAAATGGAATTTGGGAGGGAAAAGGACTCAGCTCATTTAATTGTCTGAACCCATATAGGAAAAGACCTAACCTTGTGCTGAGTCCTCTTACTCAGACACCATCTGAGTCCTACTTGGCTTTCACACTCAAGCCTGATTATTTCTCTCCCCATTTCTAACTTCTGAACAAGTCTAGACTATATGACCTCAGAAACAACTCTAGATTCTGTTGGCTAGGCTGTGGTCACCTGGATACCAACACCCTGCCACTGCTTTCAGAAATATTTTTTTTGCCCACTGTTTTCCACAGCACCCACTGGGTCTGATCATAAAAACAAAATCCATTCTATATCCTTAATCTTCCTCAGCAACTTCCCCTGACCCGTGGTCATAAACTCTTATCATGGTCTGTAAAGCATTCAGGTAAGGTCCAGCCAACGCTGCCAGCCTCATGTCTTCCACTGTTTCCAAGCCTTGCTGAGCATCTGTCACTTGAGGCATTCCCCTGTGCTGTTCCCTCTTCCGTACTGCTCGCTTTGTCAACTCCTCAGCTCTTTGGTTTCAGCTTAACCAGTCTTTCCTCAGAGCAGCCGGCTCTGATCTGAGACTGCATTAGCAACCAATGTCAAACTCTCACAGCATGTTTGTGAATTCATCATACAGACAATCACAGTTTCATATTCACCACCAGACTGTGGGAACCACGTGTGTCTAATTTTGTCTCATATCCCCAGTGCCTGGCAGTGGATGGGGCAAAGAAGCTACCCTCAACAAATCACTGTTGGGTGGAGAATGAAAATTTAAGTTTCACCTAAAAAAGAGAAAAGAAACCACAAAGGCTAATAGGAGGCTTGATCTATGCTTTGCTGGGCTGCCTATGTTTAAAAGAAACAGTTTCAAATAAGAGAAACCCTCAACTTTTACACTTCAATGCCAGAAGTTAGTCAAATTCCCAAAGGACCAGTTTTGATGTGCAAGATCTACTTTCTCGGTACACTAGGGATTCTTTGTACCCCAAGTTCATCCCTCCCCCACCTCGTTTGTTTCAGAGGTTTTTGCTGACTTCTGGTAAACAATTTTATGATCCATATTCTACACAGATTTACTAAACTCTAATCATATTTCCTTTCTTCTTTTCAAATCTGAGAGTCCTAATTATTTCAGGCTGCCTTCCTATGGTTACCCCTCCTACCCCTTCATCTTAGATGCTCTTTGGCCTTACTTTTGTTCCAATACCTCTTTTCCTGCAAGATTAACAACCACAACAGTAAACAGCCTTCTATGTGCCAACACATCCCATTCTGGACTCACTGGAAGACTGGCTCTCACTGACTGCCACTCCTCTTTGTCCACACATAAGCAAGGCTCCAAGACTTCTGATGTGTCTTTCGTAAGGGCAGATCTCTGGGTGGGCATATATATTTCCTTGAAGGAGGCACTGGCTAGCAGTTGATTACATTAAGAGGGGTCTTCTATGTTCAGATATGACAGACTGCTTTGGTCTTTGGGGGAACAAGGAAGGATTCCATTTCTGCTCTAGAAACCAGTCCCTGGCTCACTCAGCTCCTCTACTGTATATAGTCCCTCTAGACCAACCAACCCCTAGAGGACAGTGCCCAGTATTGAACCAAATTACCATAAATCTTAAAGACATATGAGGCCATAGGAATGGTTCAATGAGTAAAGGTGCTTGCCACCAAGCCTAATGACTTCAGTTCATTCTCTGGAACCCATGTGGTCTGAGAGAGCTGACTTCCACAAGTTATCTTCTGACCTCTACATGCATGCTGTGGTATGTATACATACCCTTGCAAATAAATAAATGCAATGTATATAGCAAACTACGACCAACTGTTACATGACCTTGTTTAAATTATTCAAATCAATTTCACTCTACATATTTTGTCCCAAAGTTATACAATTTCATCTTCATGCTCTCGTTAAAATTCAGAATACAGCAACTTTATACCCCAATCCACCAATATCTATATCACCCTTTAATTGATGTCAGGAAACCTCAGAACTCTGACAAAAAAGACCATGCTATTCTGCTTCTCTTTTCTCTTGTATTTTTCCAAGTGGTTTCAGCTCCACTCCGATGGCTCTATTCACACTGCCCCTGTCCCAAATCCCCAGTTCTGTAGTCCCAAGTATTCTGATGGAACCCAAACTAAATCTGAATGAAAGAAAAGCTTCATCCCTCCCGACACTCAGCCTAGCGAAACAGCATTTTAGTAAGGAAAGCACAGCCTAGCAGTTCTTACAAGAAAAGTTTAAAACAAATCCCAGAATTCGAGAAATACATATGTATTGAATATAAATCCCATGGTTAACAGAGAAAGTGTTATATTTTGAGCCAACAAAATAGAACTTTTAAGCATGTGCCATTTCGAATCTGGAAGGAATGTTCATGCTTTTTAACTCAGCCCCCAAACTGTACGGGGTTTTCATTTGTTTCTTGTTTTAAAACCTAATGAAGCTTTGGATCTTATAGTCAATTTACTTAAAATTACTCACTTTGGCCTCTAGACTATACTGTACCGAAGTTCATTGTGTTTGTCTCCTACAGCAGCTCCCGCATTGTTAAGGGTAAGCCCCTTTCACTGCCGTACAATGCGAGACACAATGCTGTCGGCAGTCCTGACAGCAAGCAGCAAACTCGGGCTTCATTCCCAGGCCAGACACTGAGGCATTGTGTGACTCTGCTCAAGCCCCATAAACCTATCCATGCTTCAGCTTCCCCATGATTAACCAGTAACATTTAACATTATCTGCCACTTCCTTTCTTCAGAAGGATGTTAGGAGGCATGAGTTCAATGCTTTAAGCTCCTAAGAAAGGCGCCAGACGGACAAATAGCTGTTCATAGTGATGCTCATTTTCCTAAGGTGTCCTGGCTGCTGGTTAGCTTCCTTGGCTAGAGTCAGGCAGCCTGACACACAGCCCAGCCTGGAGCCCCTTCTATAAGCTCAGAGCAGCCGCCTCATATTCTCAACCCCACCCTAGTTCAACCCAAGTTCTGCACACAAAACCCAAGGCCCTATGAAGCAGGAAACAAAAAACAGAGCAGTCTGAATCATAATCACACTCTCCAGGGGCTACCACCATCACCGTCTCCCTAGCCTAGGCTACTCTAGCCTTTTTTCACAGGCTCAGTTAGTCCTTGTTCCTTTTTGAAAGGAGGAAGGAGACCATGTGCATCAAGAATAAATTAATCAAGAACAAATAAAATTGTAATGGGAAAATCATGGCTTGGATTATAGTCTGGTAGCCGGCACTACAGCAAGATACTGTGGGTCCTGCATTTTGCCCATTTCTGTTGGGGACAGTGTTAGACATTGGGCAGATGGGGCAGTGCAATGAAGACAGTAGGTACTTGTTGAATATCTGCGTAACAATTAGCACCACAAAGTAGTAACAGCACTTAGCTATGCATTTCACGGGCACCTGAAGACTCTGGTTATCCTCCAAATCACACACGAGTCCCTCAAACAGTGTGCACACTTGGCCTTCTTACTACTGGGATCTCAGCCACCAGAAGGAAGCCGCCCCTTCTCTGTCTACTTGGTGAGCCCCTACTCAATGTACTGCTCAGAGGGACATCTTCAACCTCCTCCCCCACTCCTTGGTGCTATGTGCACTACTGGCACTGCAGGTAACACTGCCATGTGCAGTGTTTGCTATGAAATTTACTAACTGACAAAAATACTCACTCAGACCCAAAGACATGTCCATTTTTGGTCTCATTACTGGTTGTAAAAGAGTCTGGTTTTGCAGGTTCTGTGCATGCTGACGATCAAAATGGCAAGAGAATTGTCCTGCTACCACATACTTCTGGGTAAGAGGCTTGCTGAAAAGCCTCCTGCCCTGGCATTAGCCCCATGCACTGCCAGGATTTCCTACCATCCTGTGGCATGAAATTCCCAGCCTTGTGGGGCATGGCATTTGTTTCAATCAATGCTCTGTTTTTCACCACGAATACAAGATTTTATTCTGAGCATGATTCCAATTTGATGGAAGCTCTGTAGTTGCTGGAAACTTTTCTTCAGTCAGTTTCAGGTCTTCCCCCAGTCACATGAACACTGTGCAATCCACAGCTCCTTCCTGATTTAAATATGGGACTTACCAGACCAAAAAAAAANCCTAATGGCTTCTATAATACACACACACATACACAGAGCTGACCCTAGCAACCCCCAAAAAAGCTTGTTTCATGAAACATCTTCAAGTCAAGGCCATCCCTTAAAAACAAGAGAAAACTCACTTCTTACTTTAGATCTATGTCTCATGAAGCCTGGCTTCCAAATAAGAAAGAAGCAGGTGGATGTTATTGCTAAAGTGTTTCTCTTTGTAAAAGTTATTTAAATATTTGACATGTACGCCTGTGCGCCACGTACATGCTGGCTGCCTGTGGAAAGGGACATGCCTAAAGCTGTTGTCTTCGTTGTTTATTTGTTGTTCTTGTTGTTGTTTTTCCTTCATTTTATTTGCAGTGCTGGAGATTGAACTCGGGGCTTCATAAAGTTCTTGCAATAATCAAGTACGAGCCTGTCTTCTGAAAATGTAACCTAATATAAAATACAAATCAATGCCAAATGTGTGGCAGGAGGTGTCTGAACGGCTTACGTTCTGCAGGAGAGAGACATCGGGATCAGTATGACTGGATGCTCACATAGGTCGAAAGAAAGAAAAAAGAAGAGGCAGCCAGTACTACTGAGCACAAAGTATAATCTGTGTGTATCAATTCAATGATTCTGATTTCAAGACCAGACAACAGGGGTTCAAAGAAGTGAGATGGCTTGATGCCAGGAACAGGACTCTGATCCCAGAGTTGCTACAGAACTGGAGCCTCTGGAAATCTAGGTCTCTCACATCCGAGACTGTGTCATGGAGAAGCAACTCTCTCAAGGGCAACCCAGGTAAGATGAAGTAACAGGGTGCCTACAAAGTGGCAGGGCTGGGGCTTGAGTCAGGGCTGTTTAGCTCCTCCAGAGCCCTGGCTCATGTCCTCATGCCTCAGGAACTGCTGTACCCAGAGCCAGAGACCAGAACATCATAAATGGGATGTTTCAGTTGGTTTGAAGACGTCCAGAGAGCTCTGAAGACATGGCTGATTTCTTGACTGGAAGAGAAATATGTCTGGCAAAGGCACCACAGCTCATATTCCATCGTTCCCTGCATCATCCCCTTTACCTCTGATGTACCTTTCATTCCAGGCAAGGATGAAGAGATGCTTCCTCTGCCCATCACTTCGTGGGTCTGCTTCATTAACCCTCTAAATCAGGGAACAGGGAAGGAGGAGAGAGGCTTGGCCAGTTTGTTTTGCTCTTTTTGCCCTTGGGAAAGAAGCCACTTATCTGAAAAGAAGCCCATGTTGGACATAGATTTCTGATTCTACAAACAGAAATGCGTCTGTTGGACAGTGGAACAGACAACAGAATGGTCTTCCTGCTATTGCCCTTAAAAGAGATGTGTGTGTAAATTTTGCTTTGATAAAGTAAGATAATAAGAAAAGCAAGTAAAGTTGATTGAGGGAGGCACGGGGGAACATGCATGAAAAAGTCAGGTCTCATAGAAATGTATGCAAACGCAATGAAGGATGAGGAACATGCATTCTTCAAGGCAATCTCTGTTCGTAAGAAGAGAAATGAATGTCAAGCATGTCCCACAATCTTGGAAGCCTCTGAGTTCTTGCAAAGATGTGAAAAGAGTACAAAGATGAAAATGGTACCAAATGCAGCACAAATACTAAGCAGGCAGATGGAATACTGCCGCCCTTGACCACTAGACAGCTCGAGAGACTTCCCTGCTTCGCAAAAGCAATCTACCTTTTGAGGTGAAAAATCCCACTGCCCTTGAAAAGTCTAGTGAGAGAAACAATAATCTGTTTTCATAGAAGATGGGTCCAACCTTTAGGCCATGGATAGGTTGGGAGCTCACAGATGAAGGCCCTGGTCCGGAATTGTCCCAAGGCTGGGGCTTCTGGCCAATACATCACACTGCCTCGGGACACTAAGTCTGTCTTTGCAGTCCCCTTTGTATTTCTCAATCCACATTCCTTTTTTGGGGTGAAATACTCCATTATTTCTGCTTTGTTCTGGGCTGTCTCCTGTCTCTGTCCCTATTAACTCGTGGCAACAAAAGAAACAAACAGAAGCAGGGGATTTCATGCTTAGTAGCTATAGACATTGGCCTCACGGCTTTGCAGAGGGCCAGACATCTGAGGCTTGAATGGAAGAGAGTGCCGCTGCCGCTGGGGCAGACCAGGGGCCCACGTGGCTCCCAGTCTGCACATCAGTCATCCTTGATCAGGAGTATTCACTGGCCTGATACGGCTGTTTCAAGATTAACCAAAAGTGAGTTTTAAAAGTTAGGACATGGATGGGACAACTAGATTTAAAGAGACCAATTCAAGATTCTCATATATTTCTGGCTACCCAGGGCTGTAGCTCTGCCACACTGTTTACAGATCAGGGGAATCCAAGTCAAAGAGAAAGAAACTAAGAGACTCAGAAAGGAGGCTATGCTGGAAATACATGTGTTTCTTATTTTTAATATAGGATTTTTATCTCGTAATAGTTTGACAGGAAATCTAATTTTTAGGTATAAACTTTTATAATGACAGAATTATCTAACAAAAACAGCAGTAAAATCTCTAGGCATGGCTGTCTGTAACAGAACTCAAGCTATATATGCTTTCACAAACAGTTCCCAAGCAGGGCTTCACCTAGATCACTTTTAGAACACATGCTATTTTTTTCCTAAAAATGCAAATTTACTTAAAGAAATACAAATTTACTTACAAGTGAAACATTAATACATTTTATATAAAACCTCCGTTTTTTTCCTCATTATATGAACAATTGTTTCTCAACAGAAAGTAGATCTTGAAAACACAAAACCACTTTAAACATTTCTTACCAAGGGCATTTTTCTCTATTTTATGCATTTGGAAAGAGTCAGGTCATGAAAACATTTAAAGAAACTAGGCTCCCTGAATCTTCATCCTTCAGAAGCAATGAAGTGTCACCTAAAGCTCCCTAGAAAGGAACTCCACAAAGTACGTTCTTTGCCCTCAGACCAAGGGGCTCGCAATGCCTAAGAATAAAATTAATTTAACATTTTTTAAAAGAAAATCTTGTAGTTCTTAACAGGAGAAACTATCCTTTTGCTTAAGTCTTTGGGCTCCATAAAAACTGAAGCTCATTCCCACATACTCCAGAGGCATCAGTTCCTACAGATCTGTCAACCTCTGTCACTCACTTCCTAAGGTTTCAGGTCAGAACATTTCCACTGTCCTCAGGACAATTATGGTGTCTGCTGTCATCACCTCAGGCATTCCCACTTCCACCTCCAAAGGGCTATGATCTCTCTAAAACACATAAAACCCTGTCCATGAATTCAAATATTGTTATGACCATCTGTATCGATGAGGGCAATATACAAATTCTTTACACAAGCAGACAAAGATTTTTTGATTTGGCCTTGGCTGTCATTTTTGGTTCTGTGAATTGTCAGTAAATCACCTAAAACAGAATTTGACAGATAAAAGGAGCCCAACAATAATAATTCTTCATACTGGTATTTTCCGACTATATACTTGGACCACACACTCCGTTACCGGTTCCAGGTCATCTAAAGAGTCTGCCCGTCAATCCCCACCATCTTCCTCTGGCATTTTTCAAAGTTCAGCTCAGCATTCCTACCTCTTAAAACTCCCATGACCCTCAGTCTAATTTAAACTTTATTTTCCGTCGGCATCTTTTCTCTTCCATTATCCTAACACCCAGCGTTCTGTCAAGTTCATTTGCTGTCTGTCTTCCCCTACTGGATTGTGAGAACTTGAATGAAGTCACTAATTCGACTTTGGAACTGGCTATCTGAGCCCACATCCAATTCACCACATGGCAGGTGTACCCCAGTAAGGGTACCTCTTTGAATAAGTGCATGTCAGAAAATCCTGAAATGAAGGGCTCCATCGTCACCAGGACAAGTTATTTTACTGACGGCCATCACCTAATCTAAGAAATATGATCACGTTTTGGGATCACTGGAGTAATATACAAGGCATTATTCACTAAATGATAGCATAATAATGTGCAATAATTAATAGGTGTCATCATTATTAAAATGAGGGGCTTTTTCACTTAGAACAGGATTTTCCTAAAAACATTGATTTCTTTGATTATCAATCAGCATTCTTTCCATAACATATAATTAAATATAATTCATGGTTAGGCTTTATTTATACATCCATTTTATCAAAGAGCTAATATAACAGCAAATACCAATGCTGCCTAATAATAAAGGCAGTCCTTTTAGTTTGCTGAAATAAGAACAATTAAAATTGCTCATTATATAATATAATGTGAGACCATAATTTTTTTCTCTTGCCCTAGGAAGGGAAAACTAAAAAGCAATTTTTAAACATACTAGTCTATCCTGACTATGAAACTGATTCTTTGGCTATAAGTCAGCTACTAGGAAGACGCAGACAAAAGGGTAAGGGCAGAGGCATATGCGATCCCCATGCATCTTCTAAGCGTGCTGCTTTAACTGCTGATAGAGACAAATGTTGACTGGTCTAGTGCTGAAGAGCCAATACAGTGAGCTAGATGTTATCTCGCCTCACACATCAACACACGTGCCAGACAGATTCTGATTGCAAAGTCTGTTATTGGTGATGAAAAAGGCAGAGAGCGCACAGCTGGATATCTCAGATCCACAGCTGAGCTGGCAGCAGGGGTAGTTCAAGACATCTTCTCACTTTAAAAGCTGGAATTAATCTGAGTTATTTAAAGGTGTGTTTTATTAAAGAGGCACATTCGACTATGATCAAACATCACGCACAAAAGCTGAGCACATATTAAGGCAGACAACTGAAATCACCTATGAACTAACAACAGATTTTCTTCGGCACCCAAAAAACACTTACCAAAACCAGGCACCAATAAAAAAAAATAATTTGTTCATGCCTCAAAAAAGTGAAAAGTAGCATATGGACTTACATTTATGTCTTACATGTTTTTAGTTCTCTATTCTCTAAGTCATACAAGCGCAGATACCTTATAGATGGTAAGAGAATCTTACAGGAGACTGATGAAGGTACGAGGATATTCAGGTAAAATAAAGGCTAAAGATTATCAACTCATTCTCCACATCCACAGGGGGCTGTCCAAGCACACACTCTATCAAAGGGGTTCTAAAACTAAATGTTAAAACATGAGATATGAGCATCACAAGTAATTTTCCTCTGACTGCAAAGAACATACGAGCTATATATTAAAAGGATTCTGATAATTCACAGAATGGGTAAGAAGACTAAACAATCCTAGATAGATAGATAGATAGATAGATAGATAGATAGATAGATAGATAGATNNATAGATAGATAGATAGATAGATAGATAGATAGATAGATAAGTAAATAAATAAATCAATAAATCAAGGGTTCACCACAGTGGTCACTGCTAGTTTGGCAACAAAACCTTACCAAAGACAGAAGTTAGAACCAGTAGTAGGGTATTGCTGTGATAGGCCTGACCATGCTTTTTGGTTTGGAGGAACATGGACTTTGGGGTTTATATTAGAAAAGCAGCCGAATGCTTTAAGTGAGGCTCAATGGATTACACTAGTAAAAACATGGAAGACAGTGGTGCTGAGGGTGAAACTGGAAAGAACTGGAGATCTGAAGAGCACTTTGACATCAGGCATGGAGATGCTGAGCTTGGAGTCTGCCCGGCTGGTTTTCAGTCTTGCTTTGGTCCAGTACTTCCACATGATGCTCCCTTTTGGAACGGCAATGTATATCCTGTGTCATTCTATGTTTGAAGTATGTTATCGATCTCCTTTTCATTTTGATTTAACAGGAGACTACAGTTAAGAGATTGCCTGAGTCTCAGAAAAGATTTTCAACTTTGGACTTTTAAACTGAGACTATTACTGGCTATGGGGACTTTTGATGCACTGTTGCGTCATGTGATGGCTATAAGCCTATGGGGGTCAGGGAGCGGAAGGTGGTGGTTTGAAAGGAAATGGCTCCCATGGGCCCATGGAGGATGTGGCACTATCAGGAGGTGTGGACTTGTTAGAGGAAGTGGTTACAGGGGCAGGCTTTGAAGTTTCAGGTGCTCAAGCTACACCCAGTGTGGGAGTCTCTTCTTGCTCCTTCTCCAGTACCATGTCTGCTTGCATGCCACCATGCTTCCAGTCATAATGATAACGGCTAAACCTTTTGATGCATTGCTGTGTCATGTGATGGCTACAAGCCTATGGGGGTAAGCCAATCCCAACAAAATGCCTTCCTTTATAAGAGTTGTGGTGGTTGTGGAGTCTCTTCACAGCGAAATAAAACCCTAAGACAGCCACCTAATACTGACTGACTGCTGGCCCAAGCCCAAATCTACCACAGACACAAGAGTAACTGGTGCTCCAGGCAGGTAAGACCATCGAACTGGCCAAG
>LOEQ01000170.1:339602-352674 GCA_001685075.1 Bramus lutescens
AGAGAGAGAGAGAGAGAGATTGACTATCCATATCCTTTTTCTCTTTCCTGAAACCTGCAACTATGACACAGAGTGACAGGGGTGGGGTGACAATGAGCAGACTGGGTTAATTCAGATGGGCCCCCAGGTAACCCTAAGTCTTTAAACAAGGAAGAGGGAGGCAGAGGGGCCTGAACCAAAGGGATGGCACCATGAGAATGACAGACATGGCTGGTTTTCAGATGAAAAGCACCTACCAGTCAAGGGATTCAGACAGGTTCTGGAGGTTGGAAAAGGCACAACATGGATGTCTCACTCCTTAGAGCCTCCAAAAAGGAACTCAGATATAATTTTATCCTGGTGAGAAACCACTGCTGACCTCAAACTCCCCAAACATTAATAAATCTGCTCTGCTTTCAACTACTCAATATATGGCAGTATGTTGGTTGCACGAGCAATAGAAAACATGTGTAAGCAAAATGCTAAAAAAAAATCAGCAAGGAGCTAGAGAGATGACTCAGTGGTTAAGAGTATTAACTGTTCTTCCAGATGCCCACAGTTCAATTCCCAGTACCCACATGGTAGTTCACAACTGTCCATAACTTCAGTTCTAAGGGGATCTGGCACCTTCTGGTCACTGTGGGCACTGAACACAGATGGTACACAGAGATGGTACATAAACATTCATTTATGCAGTCAAAACACCTATGCATATAAAATAAAAAAAATCAACAAATGACCTTCCCCTATTAAGAAATATAAGGTCATGTGACAGGAAATTATTGCTACACTAGTTGGAAGGGAAGGTGTGAGGTTTTCCTTTTTCCTTTATTTAATTAATTGATTTATTTATTTTTGAGACAGGGTCTCACTATGTAGCCCCGACTAGCCCTCAAACTCCCTACATAGACCAGGCAGGCCTGGAACTCACAGAGATTTGCCTGCCCCTGCTTCCTGATTGCTAGAATTAAAGGTATGTGCCACAATGCCTAGATTTTTCCCCCCGTTTTTCATTGTTTTTAAGGTTCAAACTAATACTCAAAATATCACATTTCATGGTTGAAATCAACAACAAAAAAAATCTCAACAACAAAAGTTCTTAACATATTTCTAATTTAAGACCAACATATGAGAAGTCCCAGAGAAGCCGCCATTTTCTTCTCCGAGGATAGGCACTTCCTGGATGACTTCCCGGTCTCTACCACGGCTTCAGGTGTTTCTCTGCTGTCCACTGATATGCAGCCGTCATCTTTCCCAATATCTTGAAAATAACTGTAGGTTGTTTTTTCTTTGCCACCTAGGCTCATCTTATCCTCCCTCCCTCTCCCATCCCACCTCTTCCCCTCACATACACACATTGCCTCTTACAAACCTCAGAGGACATAATCTAACACTTAATATCAACCACCCAGAAACAAAACTGTCCCTCATTGAGCAGACTGAAAAGCTGAGATATATTCCAAACCCCTAACTTCTCCTCACAGCATTACTATTAGCTACAAGGACACAGCAGCTAGCAAGGCGGGGACCTTCACAAATGTACTGCCTGACATGGAAACTCCCTTCCTTATGCAACAGAAGAGATTCCTGAATGACGCCACGTCTTTCCTAAGGCGCAAATGGGACGACTGTAGAAATATCCTTTCCCCATTTCCTAAAGAGTGTGAAATGAGAGCAAACATCTGTGACTAACGGAGCTGGCTGCATGAAATTATACTTTTTGGTAATCTTACAGAAGCCTCTGATTCTTGGTAATGCTGGCTACTGAAAATCATTTTCATCACTAGAACCAGCCACTATTTTGATATGCAAATGAATGCTTCCCAGAACTGTTTGTGAACGTGAAGTTTTCCACAGTCCCCAGTGAGGAAGATCGCGTACGCACGCTGCCTCCCCACCTCCGTGAAGCTTCCTTGCTGAAGTTTGAAAGAGCTCACTTGTTCAGAGGTCACTCACTTCCCAGGACAGGGAGGAAGTCATGCTCTCTCGACTTGGTGACATTTCCTAATGTCCACACTGGTCAAGTCGCACACGGCCCTCAGCCACACAATTTAGTGCACGTCCTTAATAGTATAGTTCTATAAAGATCCCCAACCCTGGGAGTGGCTACCCAGACAACACTGCGGTGCAGAGCGATGAAATACTGGCTACTAAAGGAGGAGTGACTTTCCTCGTCAGAGAGAAAACCCAGCATCTATGTTTATAAAATAGCACTAAACCACAAACTGTCCCACTGTGACAATTCTATCGCTAACAGTGATGGAGAAAAGAAAACAAAACCACACACTGGACACATGACGATCATCTATGCCAGATTCCACTCTATCCCAGGATTCCCAGAGGAGGCTTGCAGGAATTCTGGCCTGCCCATGTTCTCACTTCTCTCTCTCAACCCTTCTGGGAACCTAACCTCAAACTGTCAGGAGTGAGCAAAGGCTTTTGGTGACAGGTATTGCTCTGAATTCCTCATCAGGACCTGTAGTACCTACATCTGAGTTTCTATCCATCATTTTGTTGGCATTTAACCAAACTCCATGCTGTAGCCTTCTCAGAACCCTGGAAACTTAATGACCCAATGCTGCATCCACACATTCAAAGTTGCTGATAGTGGTGATAAAATTACAAGTTTTGTGGCCTTCCTCCCCATATTTCTGTGCAGAATAGAAGATTTAAAACCTGATAGTTTTCCTTAGTGTTGCTATCAATGGTCATAATTAAAGCACAGGTTCTCAACATTTTACCCACTTTAGGGCAAGCAGAACTTAAATGCTGGTGTAAGCGTGGCTTGTGTACTTTCTTTATGGAGGAACACGTGGAAGAGTCACACACTGATGACTATACTTGCTGTCAATCCCCACATACTTCTGACAAAGCCGCTATGAACTCGTACTCTCGAGCCCTCACGCTGGGTGAAGTCTTTGGCAAGCATGTTTAAGTATCACCACATTTAAGCTTTACGATCCCTTGAAAGGACCACAAGTTAATCAGGCCCCTGGGAAGGTACCTGTTGCTAAAAGAAACTGCTTGCCCATGATATGCAACTAACAAGATCTGGGATTTAAACACAGGTTTCCATCTGCTTCCAGAATAACTATGGTGGTGGTGGCAGTGGCGGTGGTGGCAGTTTAACCAATGGTGTGACAATGGTGGTTGCATTATACTGCTTCTCGGGGGGAAAACCCAGGGAGAATGAAAAGGTAGTCTACCTTTTTTCCTTCCAAGCAAAAAGAGCTTAGGGCCTGTGCCTGCAATTCTAATATGCGCCCCCACAAAGGGCAGCCTCTGCCCTGCAGCATCCATCCATCTAGCATTGAAGAGCAAGGCTTTGATGACTAGTGTGAATCCTGCAGAACTGGAACCGAATTCCTTTAAACTGCAATACCTGTGCCCCACTCGGAAAGTGCAAGCAATCTGACACCTTGTATATGACCAATCAGTCAACAAGCCTTACTTGAGTGCACCGTATTTAACTGAAGTTTTGCTGTACAGAATGACAGTGAAAGCCATGGTCCTCTCCTCTAACAACTTCTGGCCGAAGGTGCCTCTAGAAACAGTAAGTAGACTTTACCCTGAGGAGTGCTATCAAACTTCCTATCCCCTTCTGAGCGGCAGGGGAGGAGGGGCAGGGGAGCAGCCTTGGTTGTCTCAAGTAGAGCAGACTGGTTTGTCTTCTATCCTCCACCCATTTGCTTGGGCCATCCTCTATAGCATTTTCCTTGGTTTAATGTAAACTATGTCAAATTAATGGACCTGGAAGAGGCCCAGGTAGGCTCTGAAAGTGCCTATTGGCACCACGGCAATGTTAGGGTTGGCCCTGTTATCAAACGTGAATAACTTGTACTCCAGGTTAAGTCTCGCCCATTCTCAATAAGCCGATGAAAAGGCCAAATTAAAAGTGGAAAGCACAAAAAGGAGATTGATTCAAGGTGGCCACTCTGGGAAGGGGGACAAAGAGACTCAGCAGCTGCCTCATGTCCATGGGGTTCTGAAATGAGATCAGAATTCAAATATGTCTAAGCAGATATGGTCAAGATGCAAGCCTGCCCTCCATTGACCCATCATTATCATGGTTTTAGTTTCATCTTGCAAGGTGGTCTGACAACTTGCTGGAAATGTGTGAAATCCCTCTTAGGGAGACAGGGTCCCCTCCAGTCCGTGCCCTTTCCTCCTCCCGACATGAGATCCCTGGGGAAATCCCCATTTCTTTGTGATTCTTTGTTTCTATAGTTTGATAGTCAGATTGAGATACACAGTGTGCCTTTAGAATATCTTCATTTCTGACCGACCAGTTACAAGGTCTGGTGGTCACAAAGCACGCACCACTGAAGGGGACCTGGGACTCTGTCCCTTGCTTGCTTTTTCTGCTTTCCAGCTACCGCGAGCTCAGCAGGGGTGAAGTTCTGCTTTAGTTACTCATGGTCTTAGTTACTTCCACATATCTGAGACCAAAATACCTAACAGACCAAACCAGGAAGGCAAGGTTTGCTTGGGCTCATAGCTTTAGAGAGTGTGGTACATCATAGGAGGGAAGGCATGCATCTGGAATACTCTATCCACAGCCATGGGAGTTAGATCCAATCAGCCTCAATTTTCATGGAAGGAAAGGAAGCTCTATACACTCTGGACCGCCATGTCTAAGCAGCCATGCTCCCACTGTAGAGAGATGTCTTGATCTTCCTCAAGAGGAGGCCAATGCTGCATGATAAACAGACTGTGAAAAGGGATCCAAAGCCACTGACAGCAATGACACACTCCTAATCCCCCACTCCCTCAGAGTGCATATGTGCCATTTCCCTGTGCATGCATGAGGAGAAAAAGACCGTAGTATCTGCTCACAAAACCTTTCTCCCACAAACACTATGACCCCGCAACGCTCTCTTCCTAGAAACATGAAAGGCACTGTCTAAGCAGAGACAGTGTGTGCTTCTGTTCAGAACTGCAGGCTGGGGGAGTGCTCGCAGGACATCTATCCTTCGAGCCAGATTGCTTGTTAGAAAGGAAAGGAAGGGAGAGGCTTCTGATCCAAGCGGCAAGTTGAACACCTGCGCCTGAAACTTCATCAAAGTAAGTTTAAAAGAAATCATTTACAAAATGTCACACATGCCTGCACATCAAACATAACTACCACCACTAGGACCACAGGGCACAGAAGATGGCACAGCAACTGATGCTGCCAGCCACACAACACCACACTGAAGTGAAACAAGCGGAGTGGGGAAGTGAACCAATGGTTCCCATGGAACGCGGAACGGGGAACGGACGGACAAGAAGCTCAGCAAGGAAACGATCCAGGCTCTAAAAGCAGGGGAGCATAGTACTGAAAACTGACTGGCTCAAAGCCCTTTGAAGAGGGGACTGGATTCTAGGATCTTTCCCCCACTTCATGGAGTCAGGCAACTGGTCAACCACTAAAGATTTCACATCTTTACCATGAAGAAATCAAACAGGGTCTTGTATCTGGGATTCCTCAGAGACGAGTTATAGGCAAAGCATACAGCACCAAGACTAAAGTGAGTCTGTGGTGCAGGGGACACCCAGTGCCCCTCCGGAGCCTTGACTCCAGGGTCGTCTTCACAACACGAGGCTGTAAAGAATCTTATGAGGAGTATCTGACCAGCCTAAGAGATCACCTAAAGGTCTGATTATTGGGAACTCCTCCAATAAGACCTAATACTCTTGAAGATAAGTAGACAGACAAGGATTGCCAGGCATCTGAGAAAAGCTTTTAGTAAGAACAGACAGCAAAAGTACAGGGAGAAAAAAACATAAAAGCTCTGAGTAAGCAGAGATAGAGCATTTAAGTTTATATAAGTCTAAAGTTAAAAGGCATGGAGGCTGGGCATACAGTTGTCACTAGCATGTTCTCCTGAAGTACATAAAAACCAGCACTGAGTCCCAAAACCCCATAGACCAGGCATGGTGGCATAAGCCTGCAATCCTAGCCCTCAGAAGGTGGAGGTAGGAGGTTCAGGAGTTCAAGGGCCAAAGTCCCTGTCTCAAAAGTAAATAGGTACCAAAGAGATGGAGCAGCAGTCCATAGAACAGGCAGCTCTTGCAAATGGCCCAGGTTCCATCCCCAGTGCCCACACAGTGGCTCACAACTGTCTGTAACTCCAGTTCTAAGGAGATCTAACACCCTCTTCTGACCTCCATGGGTGTCAGGCAAGTATGTGGCACACAACGTACATGCAGGCAAGCACTCAGATGCATAAATAAATAATATTTCCCCTGTCTCAAAAAGCCAAAAATAAACACATATTTTCTAAAGTAAGTAAAAGAATAAAATACATGGCACCCATGGAAGAAAATCTGTAACGGGGTATCATAAAACAAGCAGAAAAAGAGGAGGGGTTTAACAGAAATTTGAAACACAATAAAAGGCTTAAATTTTGGGGAGGGGGTCTGAAAATGAAAGCATTAAAAATTAAGGATTGGTATAGGAGAGCCAAGAAAAATGGGGGAAATTTCAAGAAAACATTGCAGAACTTAAGGTTTTCCCCCTCAAAGGGCCTAGTACACTGGCTACAAAAGGGGGCATATACCAAAGCACAGCACGGAATGTCAGAGAACTACAGATGCCAAACACAATTAAAAAAAAAAAAACCAAAATCCTGCCAACACCGGAAAAGTTAGAGACAAAGGCTTGAGGACAATCTGGTATGGTTCCTCTAGATGCCACTTCAGAAACGTAAAAACAAATGGCACAGATGCCTTTGAAATTGTAAGAGAAAATAATGTCCAACCCAGGGCTCCGCACCAACTAAGCCATCAATCACGAGCCTGATAAGAAAGGTCTCAAAATCGTGACCTCCAGTGCACCCTGTGGTGTTGAAGAAAGACGACCTGGATGCCAGCAGGGACCTCACAGGAGAAGAGGTCCCCCGCATAGCAATTCAGGGGCCCGCCATGGATGACAGCCACACAGCTCCGGGCAGCACTCAGCCCAAAAAGGTGCAGATTGGGGGCTCTGGAAGAAGTGTCACTAATGTCAAGATTATCACATCAGGAAGAGAAGATCTATATGGGGGAGGAGCAAATGAGAATAAATTAGTGGCACAGAAACTAAACATCACAATTCACCCCAGTGACAATCAAACCGAATGGGGGAACATCAGCATAGCGTAGCAGATGGCAGCCATGTCTAAGGTTTTCAAAGCACAGCAATGTAGAGACTCAGATCTACCCAAAGCCACACACAGCATTAACCATACTGGGGGTCTGAGGGGAAGAGGAGAAGAGAGGGAAAAGCTGTTTGCTGGGGAGGACAAGGGGAGGAAAGAGTTAATCTTCCTTCCAAAGCCAGGGAACACTGGGGATGCCAACTAGAAAGGAAAGAAGTAGAGACAGAGCACACTGACCAGGAGGCAGCAATAAATTAACAAAAAAAAAAAAAGCCAAATAGTTGAAAATGGAAGAGAGAGATAGAGAGAAGTGAGAACTGGAATTCACAGCTGACTTTCACAAGTTCTATGAAATTGATATTTTAAATAGATATTGACATATGGCCCTGATTTAAAAAAAAAACTCCTATATAATACAGAAGGCAAGAGACATGGAATAGAGTTCAATATACACTCATGAAGCCACTTGTATGTTTATGAAATCATTACAAAAATATGCAGGCCTGTATTTTGTAGCACAGTAATACAATTCTTCTCAGAAGAGTGTCTGGAGGTCTTTCGTACTTGAGAGAATATTTAATGAAAAGAAATCACTCACCTCAAGTCACTTTTAGTACCTAGACACTGGCCAGACACACTGTATAAAAAGAATAACTTGTGAACCGTTATTTGCGAAGTCAACATTCTTCCAGGGCCTTTGAAACTGGCAGTCGCGCTAATTTTTTTTATCTGTTATTAATTCATAACCACGTCATCCCTCCAAAAAGACAGCTACCTTTTTCTTCAGTCACTTTTTTCTCTTGAAGTTACAAACATACAGTGAGTTCAAAGGTTACAGAGTGCTAATCAGAATATGCTTTCAGAATAGCTCGGGAGGCCGCCACTTAAAAACTTTTAAAGGGAACAAGGGGTAGAAAACAAATAATTGGTTCTTTGTGTCTTAATATTTTCCTGGAATACAATATCAAAATTTTATTCCTTTATGTCTTCCATGTGAGCTGAAAGGCAAAAATGCAAGCATGACATGCTCAACTCACAAGGCCTTGCTTTGTTTGATATGAAGTAATTTTACCTGTAGGATACGAAAGAATAGATGTGCTTCAAAATAGCTAGTAAGAGTCTATGACAGAGGCATCAGCACCATAAAATCCTCCGGTCCAATTAAAGTTCTTTCTCTCATGAACTATAATCCCCTTGGTAAAGGAAGAGTATCTGTACCAGTAATAATAGATATTAGGAAGTAGATTCTAGAACGTAATATCCTAATATTATCTGCTTTATTGGAATCCACTCTTACTTTCCAACCAATTCTAACACATCCTTAGAAATCAGTAACTTATGATAGTGACTTGAAGGCACTAATATGGTATTTCAATAAAATGTCAACTCTACTAAAATAATCGTTAATAGGTTATCAAAATACAGCATTGTAAAATGTCATCAGAAAACTCAAATTTATCCACAATATTCCATCCCCAGATAATTTATTTCTCTTATGGTGATGAGCACCTCTATAAGGCAAACCCTCTGAGATCTTAAAATTAAAGGGCATTTTCCAGTACCCTTTGGGGCACTAATAAGGACATGGGGACTTGGGTTTTCCAATGAGTGTTTTGTTGCTGTATGATTCAACAAATCCTCGAGAGTTTCCCACAACCATGAAGACTTTTTTTTTTTGAGTAGAAACATCTTACAGTTGAAAATAACGCTAAATGCACATGGTCCCACCTCTTTCCCTTGCACATGCAAGTGTGACAGAGAACTTAATTAAATTGACAAACAACCCAGGGTTGGTTCAGTCTTTTAGAAACCAATTTAGCAGCCTTTCTGCAATAATTCATCACACCATCTTCAAAACAGGTAGAATTACTATGGAGATTTGTATCAGCAAAAATGAAAATATACATATTTTTAACGAGTATTTTATAGTCATCTGTGTAATCGCATTTAAGGGGGTGTTCTATCTTGACACAAAAGTCAAACCAAAATTTCCTTTGTTCAAAAGACAGACTATGCAACCGAAGACGTTACTCAATCAGAAACACATTTCCAGATTTTTCGGTTTTGTTGTTGCTCCTATCAGGTTAGTGGCTGATGCTGCCGCAGAGCTGGTGCTGTGACTGTCAGCTTTCTCCCAGTCCCACAGGTCACTACACTGGGCATCAAGTCTGGGGTAAGAAGAGAAGAAAGAGGAAGAGAAGCAAAGGAGGAGGCGGTGGGGCAGTAGCAGCTCCATCTAAGATGCTGAATAAGTGGTACCTCTGGGTTCTAAGATTTATTAAGAGACTATTCACTGATTAAAGACCATGCTGTTTTCCCTACCTACATTCCAGGAAGTAATCCAAGACCAAACAGCAAGTGTTAGTTATAGGTAACACTTTTACATTCTCATCTTATTCTTCCTAGAAGAAATGCCTCTCTTTTAATAATTTTATTGCATTTAGTTGTGTGAAGTTGGGTGCATGAGTGCATACACCTGTGCATCACTTTGCCACACACACGCACACGTGCAAACACACACACCTGGAGGTCATATGGCAATTGGCACCATAGTGTCCCATCCAACTCAGGTCATCAGGCAAGTGCCTTTACCTACTGAGCCTTATTATTAAACAGAAAAGAATACCCAGAAAGTTTAGGGAAGAAATAAAGAACAGACAAAGCCTAAAATAAGGCATCTGCTTATCTGAAACAGCCCTGCTTAATTGGACAATAGTTTCAACAGTTAAAAATGCCAGGTCACAAATGTGTTAGAGATTGGGATTACTGGCTGATTCCACAAAGAATGTGTCTGGCTGTGAGTAACAGAAAATTCACTCTATGGTGTTTTCAATGAGGTGCAAACAAATTTAAAGGATCAGAGATTTTACATAGAACTTCTCCTCTGTCTATCTCTTTCTCTCTCCCCGCCCCCCGTGTAAATGTACACACACACATACACACATACACATACATACATACACAGTCATGTAGGCCATATACTCATACAGGTTTTAAGTCAGTATAGTCTCAGTTAATACCCAACTGTGTCAGCTTAAAAGCAGACACACTCAATGCCTAACAGGCAAAGCTGTGTCCCAACAGCATCGTACAGAAAGATGCAAGCAGACCGTGAGTTATAATTGCCAATCACTGGATTAATAATAATGCCAACCTCTGGTTTAAATCAACAGGACTTAAAGGAAACTAGCTCTCCCCCCACCCTCCGTCCCCTCACCCCTGCAGCAAGGTAGTAAGAAAACTATCTAGCAGCTCTAAATGCTGTAGCCATATTCAAAGACAGGAGGGGGAGGGGATCTGAGTAAGCCAGCTACATAGATCTCTCTTCACAGGGTAGCAAAAGTTTTCTTCAACTCCCTAAGTAGGTTCCTCCTGATGGTGGCACACTAGGGAGGCAGAGGCCGGCAGATCAATGGGAGTTCGAGGTCAGCCTGGTCTACAAAGCGAGTTCTAGGACAAGCTCCAAAGCGACACAGAGAAACCCTGTCTTGAAAAATACAAAAAAGCACAGCCACAGTTGGCTGTGAGGCAACTGTGGGTATCTTCAAGCCACTTACACAACACAGGGTGTGCATAGTTTAGACAAGTTCATAACTCATTGTTCCGTGTTAGACACACTGCAGCCTTGGCAAGGGGGAAATGGCTTTCACTTGTCAGTGTGTGCTGGGCTCCACTGGGCTCTGTATTTTACATTTTCTCCATGGGTATAATCTGCTGCATAAACTGAAATGTGCTTTCTTAGCTTTGAACTAACTAGTCAAACAGAGACAGAGCAAGCAGAAGTGAATTTAGGGGAGAGGACACACCTAGTAAAGGAGTATCTATCATTAGCCCCGTAAAAATAAAATAAGAGATGGGGAATGGTACTCCCGACAACTTCACTAACCTATCCATACTGCTGTTTTCACAGCTAGAAAAATGAGGTTGTTAAATTAGACGCCCTCTGCGGTCCCCTAAAGCTCTAACATCCTGTGGTTCCTTTAAATATGTCATCCGATCGAGTAAACAAGGCATAAAGTGTACTGTCAAAACTCCCTTCTAAAAATAGTAAACCCGAATGACCATGTGGAGGAGTCCCAGAGAGAAAAATCTTAAACTAAAGAGAAAAAAAAAAGAATTTTACTTAAATAACTTTTCACACTTTGCTAAAAAGGCTAGCATTCCATTCAATCCTTCCAGTTTCCAGCAAAACACAAGTGTAAGAAGGGCAGTTAACGTTTTTAAAACACTATAAATGTGTCTTGTAAAATTTATACTGTTTCTTACAATGAATTTTAAATAGTTTTCAAGTCCAAAATGGTAAGTGTTGAAGCTGGCCAAGGGTCGGACGTCAGCACCCTCTCCACGGTACAGCAGTCACTGACACATGACTACCCCGTCAGCAATGCACTAGAGTCCTCAAAACTCAGGGAAGATCCCTGAGCATCCAGAAGAAATACGCTTTGCAAAGAGAATAAAAATAATTAACCTCTTGGGTTAAGTAAAAAGGAGAAAGAAGAGAAATGGTAAAAAAAAAAAAAAGACAGATTTGGAAGAAAAAAATTTGTTTAGCAAAATGTTCCCTTATTTCTTTTTTCTGGGAAATCATCTAAGTTTACAGCCATATAAGAAAGGTAATCAAATTCTTTCCAGTAAATCGGTCATAACTCATGTGAGAAAACAAATGGAGTGGGAGGGGGAGAGGCTAGAAGGAGAGAAGGGAGGGGAAACCACAGGCAGGATATAAAATAAATAAATACAATTTTAAAATTAATTAAATAATTTCTCAAAACCAGATGAAGTTAAATCCTAATAATCAGAGGAACCAATGCGGGGGGGAAATGTAACTTAGAATACATATAAATTAAACACCTGAAGAGGGGCAAAGCCAAAAAGCCATTATTTCATTATTCTGGAGGGGAATGTAATGCAGAGATTGAACGTGAGCATCAATTACAATACCTTTGATACAGCTGATAAAGTACTTATGGCTAAATCCAAACGCACACGATAAGTGTTTAAAGACATGCTAGAATAACAGTCTATCTAGCAAATGGTGACTGCATGGCAAGGACCAGAAAGGAAAAAGGACTGGAAGCAGAAAGGAAAACGCCTCAAGGAGACCAGAGTAGGCTGGCAGGGAGCCCCCCACCCCACCCCCAGTCCCTGAATTCAGTAACTTTTGCTTTGCTACAGCCCAGGAAAGAGGCAGGACACCCTCTGAATGAGAACTCTGCCCTGTATCTCCATCTTGGCAGACCAAAGGGTCAGCATGGGTTTCCCCAAACACTAAGTCTCAGAGAAATGAAAGAACTTGCTTTGAACTTGCAGCTCTATCCACCACCACCAAGTCAGTTCCCTACATACTCTCTGCCATGGTCTCAGAATTTTAATCAACTCTCCCCACCCCCAGCCTCCCAGCCATTCGTCATTTACACCAATGTACAATAACAGGAGAGCACATTTCCAGACAAGCCTCAGCATGCTCGGAATGGGATGACCCTCACTCCTCAGACGGCACTGAAGGGAAAAGTGCAAGTGACCCAAGCATAAAAAAATGGCGCTGCGTAAGTCCAGCCTAAAACATCGTGAATGGGCCATGTGGCATTTGCACCGTCCCAGCTTCATAGCGCCGATGATTGAACACCGCAGAGGGTTTGGGTCGTATTTATTTATTTATTTATTTTGGGCCCCGGTGTCCCTCACTTTCCTCCAAGAAACCTGTGACTCTCGGAAGAGCATAGTAGCTGTGACCCCACGCTGGAAGGAGGTATGATCAAAGGCAGCCTAGGCAGACTTGGGAAAACATTTCCACTGAGAATGGACATACTGCCTGTCAAAAGGTTATTCCCACGGCGTTGGGACAGCAGATCACATTTCTCAGGAGTAACAACATGAAAGGGCAGAATCTGGCCACAGTCACCCACATACATGTTTTTCTTTCCAACAAGGGCAAATGGGAGACACCAGCCATAGCAGAAGCCCCTTCTTAT
>LOEQ01000170.1:389469-408907 GCA_001685075.1 Bramus lutescens
AAAAAAAAAACAGGAAGGAAGGAAGGAAGCAAGGAAGGAGAACAGAAAAAGGAAACAGGAAAATTTCAAACACAAAAATCATTTCATAAAAAATTTTCATTTCAGTAGTACAAAAGCAAAGCTACAATTAAAATGAACCCAAATACAGACATGAGATTGGCAAGATACTACTGCATCTGAGGTGATACTTTTGTTTCATTTTGACTTAAATTATAATATTTAGAGTTGAAACACGGAAGAAGGTAGTCATTTTCATACTTACCTGGTAGAGGTATAAGCTAGAATATTTCTCAGGGTCCATACCATTAGCCCTACAATTTTGCGCCTAAAATCGTATTTTAAAAACATGACCCTAAGTGCTCATATTAAAATAAATAATTGACTATCCTGAAATCATTGCCTTGTGCTAAGGTAAGCACACCTTAATTCTTTTTTTAATATTTATTTATTTATTTATTATGCATACAATATTCTGTCTGTNTCAGGACCTCTGGAAGAGCAGGCAATGCTCTTAACCACTGAGCCATCTCTCCAGCCCCCTACACCTTAATTCTTGATAAGCAGACTCAGCAGTGGGGGAACAGAGATAACATGCCATCCACAGTTAAGTCAGACACTGGCAGGTGGCACCAGACTTCTGGGCCGAGTCATGCAAACTACTCAGATTAGCCTCTAGCAGCAATTCCTGTTTGACAAGCAAATCACACTTATAGGATATACATCATAAGAGACTGCAATTCAGAGATGGTGTCAGTGACCCTATGGAATGCACAACCAAGTTCAACACAAGCACGTAAAGTGTTTGATTAATTTTCATTATAATTACTTACAACTTTCAAATTTTAAAATGTGTGCAAAAAAATGTGGACAAGAAATAACCCACAATAAGCACACAGATGGTTGCATATCAGAGAAGATACTGATTTCCTGGTGGTAAAACACACCTGTGTCCTTTCCATGCCCACATAAGGCAAATGCCACCAGCAAGGAAGCGATAGGTATTTATTTGCAGACCACAATTGTTGATTTTGCGTCTCCTGTGGGTTTCCTTGCAGAGCTGTGTATAAATATGGGAGTACTGACTTACAATACTTGCTGCCGTAACAGCATTGACTTGTATCTGCAAAATATACATAGCAGAGATGTGGGAGTTGTGTTGTGGATATGAGTTAAGTTGGTCCCATT
Source organism: Bramus lutescens (assembly GCA_001685075.1). NCBI lineage: Eukaryota > Metazoa > Chordata > Mammalia > Rodentia > Cricetidae > Bramus > Bramus lutescens. The sequence goes on from LOEQ01000170.1 coordinate 390,655, forward strand.
GCACATTAGAAAGCAACCCATCCTCACGTTTACCCATGATCTCTCACTGAAGGACAGCAAGCTTTTATTTTATTCATTTACAATTGTATCTAGGCCTATTTTTCAAAAAGAAAATTGAGATGTTGAGAAGAGAGTAATAATTAGTCAATAAACCCTTTACTCTCAGAGAGCCAGCCCACCTGGATTACAGCCTAAGTCTAAATTCAACTCTACTCCCACACTGACTCTAGAAGAGCTCCAGAATACGGGAACTCCCCCAATGATCAAACAAGTCAGCAGTTCTACCCAACAAGGGCTGGGGATTTAGCTCAGTGGTAGAGTGCCTGCCTAGTAAGAGCAAGGTCCTGGGTTCGGTTCTCAGCTCAGAAAACAAACAAACAAAAAAAAAACCACACTCCACTTATTCCTCCTACTACATACACAAGACAGATCATTTCTAGACTCCTAGTGGAAAGTCTGTACCATACATGAGGGTCCTTACCGTTCCTTTCTACAGCTGCTCCTAGGGTGCGAAAAGAGAGATGTTTTAGCAGGCTCTAAAGAAGAATGTTACAGAGACACAGATGAAAAGATGCAGGAGAGCATGTGAGAATGGGTACAGGGCCTCCCTGTCCTCCACAGATGAGCCATCCGAAGGAACCTCTGCAAGTCCTGTTCTCTGGAAGCTAGCCAACTTCTTCCTTAGGGTTCTTCACAAATGAGGTTGCATCAGCATTACTGACTGGGCCAAAGAGTATGGCTGAGTCTAACAGACCTGGAGGAGAAACCCAGGGAGGCCCATCTGCTAGGATTCTTGACTCTCCACTGAGCACTCCTTCCCCCCTGGTAAAGGCAAGACTTCTTCTGGAATGGGAGTCCTATGACCTCTATTAGATAAGCTAGGGCAGAGGTTTCTTTATGGCCGGCTCCAAAACGGAAAGGTGAGAGAAAAATGAGGGTGTATTTTTAGTTTTTATGGCCTGCCTTGAGGAAAGGCTACTTAATAGGCTGTTGGGAGGAAGGAGCAGGAGGAAAGAGGGCAAGTGAAGGTCAAGGTCAGAGAAGTTGCTTTGTTTCTGAAGTCTAAAGTAACCTGAGATACTCTAGTCACCTGGAAATAAGGATTGGGGAAGGGGGATGACATAGTAACCAAGGATGGAACCAAAACACAAAAATGACAGTATCACAGGAGCCCCAGAAACAAGCAGTTTGGTTTCCTCTACAACAGAAAGTCACCCAGATTACAGAAATAGGGCAGGGGGAGGGGGCTCACCCCAAACAAAGGACCTCAATTTCTTACTAAAATTCAATGGCTAGAAAAATGCTGCTGAGAAACACCAAGACCACCAAGGACCAAAAGTACCCTCCCAGCAAGCTGTGGTGAATGGTGCAATGGGAGAGGAAGGGAATCATTCTGGTGGCAGCTGTCTTGGGCTCTGCAAGGCAAATACACACTTAAAACATCAACCACCACAGACCAGTCCAAGGGAGAGTGCCAGGACAGCTTCATGAACTCTCATTTGCCAACAAAGACACCCTCAATCCTGCCAAGATGTGGGCTCTCAGTTCAGGCAGACTCCTACACAAGTAACTGCTTGATCATGCAGAGAAAGTGAAACAGAGTGTACCTGGCGCTCTTCAGACATGACCCTGCCATCATCAGGCCTCTATGCAAGGAACAGAACAACCTAGTATGACCCATGGGTACTCATAAACATGATCCAGCAGACCCCACTCATGTTCTCACACATTTGCACACACGTGTGCACTTACACACAGAGAAACTTAACCTGAGGGTTGGGTGCTGCCACCTACTCCTGTTTACCTCTGTAAGTGCCCCCGGCATGAATTAGCAGAAAAGCTACAGCTTATGCCGACATCGTTTTTCTAGGACGGAGAAAACAACTCAGTATTTGGTGACATTTTCTCCTTCCCTGTGCTGAAACTGGCGGAAAGTTCACGAAGTGAGTGTATGTGTAAGAAAGACCAAGAAAGGAGTAAGCTGTAAAATAAGATCATTCCAGACCTCAACAGCTCATAGGTAAGGGGGTCATCAATTTTTAGGCATTCAAAACTCAATCATTCTTCAGAGATGCTTACATTGCAAGATGCATTCGAAACTCAACCATTCTTTCGAGATGCTTGCATTGAGAGATGTAGATAAGGTATATTTTCACACCCCAGAAAAAAATACAAACCTATTAGAAGGACCCAGTAACATACTCTCTAACAAGCAGCAAAATAAGAATGTGCTATAATGTTACCTTCATCATCATAAAACCACAACACTGATTTATAGTGAGAAATTTCTCATTTCCTGCCTGAATTTCGGCTGTGGTGCAGACACTGAACATTAAGCAAAACTCACAGTAAAGGATGTCTACTCAGAACATCTTAGGATGCTTGCCCTTTTATTGGTACAGGTAACTCAGTAGATACACACATAGGAAATGCAGGAAGTGCTAGGATTCATGCAGCTACCTGAAATCACTTCCCCCAACGGACCCAATCTCGCCAGCTTTCCATTGACAGGAACATTTATTCAGCTCTATAGTCTTGGTGGAAAATGCTAACTCCTTCCCTCGGCCACATTACTGTAAGATACACAGTATGGACGTCTTTTAATTATGCCACTCTGGAATCTGTGTCCTGCATTGTTTTCCTTTCTTCTTTCTAACCTATTCCTACGGCTCCATAGAGCTGCCCAGAATTTGTCTAAATGCCATGTTTCTCTGTGGATGCAGAAAGGGAAGAAGAACAGGTTAGATAGCATAAATGGGTGCCTTCAGGACTGCAGAGAAGGCTCAGCAGTTAAGAACACTGACTGCTCTTCCAGAGGACCCTACACCTTCTGGTCACACACATGGTACACAGACATACATGAGGGCAAACACTCATATACATAATATTTGTAAGTGGCTCCTTCTATTGCTATCCCATAACACTCTCATCTAAGGGCTTCATTGTCACAAACACATAATAAGCCACCTCTTCTGTCTTGGACATTTACAGACACACTGCAATGACTCCACTACTCCACACTGTTTCCCTTGAAACTTCAGTGGAGCTGGTAAAGCCTCTCACTTTCAATACCTCAGAAGCTAATTAGACGTCAAACTAGTTCGTGAAGTTACACGCAAGGCCACACATGCACACATAAATGACCTGGCAGTGTAGACCTCTGGTTAAGCCAACTCAGTACTTATCAGAGAAACTGAAATTCTATCAATGTCAAGCCCTGAGAAAGCCCTTGTAAAGCAGGTAGCATGCTTCCTTTCCAAGAAGGCAGTGTGCTCCATCTAGCATGGCACCCAGCTGCTGTCAGACTGAGGCGCTCAAGAGAACTGATGGCTCATCCTTCTGAACTCACACCCACAGGGTTACAGAACACTTTTGATGTCGTAGTTCAAACCCTGTATTTCACACTTGAGGAGCTAGCAAGTGAAGAAATGTATCCAAAGCCATTCTAAATTTTTGTGCTACAACTGCACTCTAAATCTTGAATTAAGTAACCATTAAGCCTTTGAACCACCCAATCTCAAAGCGTGGAATGTAACCTAGACAACGGGTAAAGCTTTTCTTGGTAGTCCTAGATAATATGAAAACTGAAAACTAGGCTCCCTCAGTTTCTCATCTGCTCTCCTCCTAACAAAAGGCTGGAGGCCAACAGATCCTGATCCCAATTATCAGGAGATACTGTCAGTGGGGAGCAGTGTCCCCAGGTCAGAAGGTAACACTATAGTTGACTTCTTAAGTGCCCTCATACTGGAGCTGGAGAAATGGCTCAATGAGTGGTTAAGAGCCCTAGCTGCTCTTGCAGAAGACAAGGATTCAATTCTTGTCACCTATATGGCAGATCATAATCTTCTGCAACTACAGTCCCAGGGGTTCCAATGTCCTCTTCTGGTCTCCTCGGACAACAGGCACACCTGTGGTACATAGACATATATGCAAGCAAATACTCATACACAATAAATAAATAAATGAATAAATAAATAAATAAATAAATAAATAGATGCACAAATAAATAGCCATCACTCAACTAATCATTTGATATTCCAGGACTGCAGCCACATCTACCCTATGCATGGATACACAGAAAAAGGAAAGAGCATGCTCTCTCCCTTGCTAGCAGACACTCTCATCAATAAACCTAGCTTTTTAAGCTGGCCATAGTGGTGCATGCTTCTAATCCTAGCACTTTGGAGGCAGAGGCAAGCAGATCTCTCTGAGTTCGAGACCAGCCTTGGCTACACAGTGAATTCCAGGACAGCTAGAGCTACACAATGTGACCCTGTGTCAAACAAACCAACAAACCTAGCTTTAAAAACTTTATAAACAGGTTTATAGTTCACAGTCTATTTGAACTGCAATGATTAACTACAAAGGCTTTTTAATAGTGCTGAGGGAGAAACTTTAAGGTATGGCAGGACCTCTCAGTCCAGTTGTGCTGACTCAGGGACTGAAGATGCTAGAAATTCAATGGCCACGAAAAACCAGACTAATACAGTGGCCTGAGTTTACTGTCACTCAGGTGAAGGTAAAATATGTAGAAATGAATGGGAATAAGAAAATAAGAGAAAAGCTTTAAGTAGAATTAAGGAAAAGTGAGAAATTTAGAACAAGTGAGAAATTTAGGAAAACTGAAAGCCTTTTGAGAGTTGCGGGGGGTGGGGGGGAGGTTCCAAGAGAGAAAAAGTATCTTAGTTAGGGTTTCTATTGCTGTGAAGAAACACTATTATCACAACAATTCTTCCAAAGAAAAACATTTAATTTGAGCTGGCTTCAGTCCATTATCAGCAGCAGACATGGTGCTGGAGAAGGAGCTGAGAGTTCTACATGTTGATCCACAGACAACAGAAAGTAAACTGTCTACCACACTGGGAATAGCTTGAGCATATATGGGACACACTTCCTCCAACAAGGCCACACCTCCTAATAGTGTCAACCCAATGGGGGCCATTATCTTTCAAACCAACACACACACACACACACACACACACACACAAAAGCTATTGAATTTCCTTGTCTGAGTCATGGCAGAAACTGGACAAAAGCTGAGCCAACTGACAGGAGACTGGTTAGTTCTCTGAGCTAGCCTGGGCTAAAACAACAGCGGGCCCACAGACTCTACACATAGCCCCTTACCCAATAAGGAAGATGGTGACCATGCACTGTGCATGTGCTACCCACCAGAGAGATGACTGAAGCCTCTCTCTGTCCATCTCTAACTTGTACATCATTAGCAACTGACCTTGACTGTCTGCTACCTATGAGCTCTGGCCATCATTGCCATAAGCGACCTTGTAGCTATCTTACTGGCAGTTAGACTGTTCCTTTTTAGCTCACATTTTTATGATCAGCTTTACCATGGCAGAGAGTCACTATCACAGTCTATCACAGTTGTTATGAGTAGCTGCAGTCTCTCTTGCTTACCTACTTCTCTCCAAGGTGATCTACAAGGTGAAAGCTTCTTACAATTTGGCCTGTTATAATTAGTTACTTGCACAGAAGAAAAGATGTATGAAAGAATAATTGTGCTTTACAGAGGCTCAAGAACTTGGGATGGGGGACAAGAAAGAGAATAGCCTATCCTTGCACACAGTCTATCCTTACCTGCCATATGGATAACACAGCCACACTGCACACACAGCCCATCCTTACCGGTCTATGGGTAACACGGTCATAAACACAGCCACACTGCACACACTGCCTATCTTTACCTGTCATATGGATAACACAGAAACACTGCACACACAGCCCATCCTTACCTACCATATGGGTAACACAGCCACACTGCACTGTGTGCCCATCCTTACCTGTCATATGGGTAACACAGCCACAATGCACACACATACTCCCTAATGACCACCACTTTTTCTGAGGGGAAGGAAGTCATTTCCTCTTATTTCAGCAACTAAATTAGGGAAATAAAACTCCAGTAACTTGAGTTTCACATTAATGTGTCCAAAGGACAATGTGCTGGTTTAATTGCTCAGCTAACGTGTTAAGTGTATCTGGGATAGTGCGTGTTGTTAATATAAATTATTTTCCTGAAAACTCATTAAATCAATGGAAAAGTAAGAGCTTTTAAAACATTCACATGCAAGTTAAGAGCCATTTCATTTCAGGATCTGATAAATTTATTAACGTCTTTATTTATGAAATCAATTTTTCAATCAGACTTTTCTATAAATAAATCTCCCCCATACACCCTAAACTCAGATGGCTGTTCTCTTTCCTTAGATTCAAGCATTCAAGCTTCTGGTTTCAATGCTCCTTTACAACCAAACACAGTCTCAAGAGAAAGCCAAATTAGTGGATGACCTGTCATCTCAGCACTTGGGAAACTGAGGCAAGAGGATGGTGAATCCAAGGCTAGCTAAGATTACAAAGAGAAAGGAAAAGGGGGAGGAGGAACAGGTGAGAAGCAAATAACACATAGTTTTAAAAAGGAGTTTTAGTGAGGGTCTTGTGTAACCTTACCATTCTTCAAGTCATAGATATAAAATACTTTGCCCAGCACCACTCAATTAAAAATCAAGGATTGAATCAGAATCCACTCTCATGAAACCTACACATACAGACTATCAAAAGAAAAAAAAACTCAAATTCTTAACTGCCTTCATTACTTTAGTAACTCTATTTCCATTTTATATACCATGCCTAGATTGTACTAGTTTTGCCCTTCTTTATTACCGTGAATAATGACTCTCTTCTATCTCCTAAATAAGACATTGATTAAAAAAAAAACAAGCAAACAAAAACCCTGATCTTTCCTTTTTGTGAAAAAGAGCTAGGAATCCCTTCTCCCCATGTCATCTCACTGGAAAGAACATTTTTCATGTCCCAGTGCTTTAAAGGTTTTACACAATTGTTTGTTAAGTTCACTCATCTTCCCCATCCAGGAAAAAAATCTGTTTATGTTCCTTTCATATTAACACTTCAGACAGGAAATCAGATGACGAAATTCAGTGAAATGAGCAGGCATTTGCATTCCTTTGGCCAGACTCTGGCAACCAGAAGCAGTGGCTGGGAACATAATGGGCACAAAGGGAGTCACTGGGCAGTAAAACTTCTGGCTTATCTTCTTACCCAAGCTGACTTCACTGGACGGAGTGGAAAGCAGGGTAACAATATACCAAATTTTCCACTGCGCTGCTTGCAACTGATGGGAAAAAAATGTCAGGCAAACATTGCAGAGATGAAAGCACAGTGTTGTATTTTGATTTTTGTAATTTTTTTGCTGTTATTTTTTTTAAAATCTGTAATAGGTAGAAGTGAATTATAAATGCCTAAAAACTAGGCAAAAATGAATTCTACTATCATTAGTTTTACAATATCCCAACTCCAACAATTTGCATTTGAACCTGCACGAGAGAAGGCTGAAAGAATGGTAGTTCAAATAACAACAGAATTAAGACATGAGGAAGCAAATTTTGTTTAGAGGTGTATTTTCCTCCACAGGGTAATCAGAAACACAAAAGGAATTACATCATTAAAAAAAGTAAGGAATCAATGAAAACTACAGTATTTTTAAAAGTTTCATATATTCTTTGAGAATTTCAGATAAATACAACTCATACCCACCCACCTTGGCCTTCTCCTGAAATGTCCCCAAAGCATCCTCCTAACTTCATGTCCCTTTAGTTTGTATTAACCCACTGAATCCAATTAGTGCCATTTATATGTATGTGGTTCTTGTGTCATTCCCTGAAAATGGGCAGCATACAGGAGCTACACTCCTAAGGAAAAATCCTCTCCCAGAAGCCTTCAACTGCCAAAGATCCTCCGCAAGAGCTAAGATCTTGTGAGCCCCTCCCATTCATGCTGGAATGTTGACTAGCCTGATTTTTATACTGATGTCAAGCAGGTAATCACAGTTCACAAGAGGAATGACTGTCACATGTAGAAGGTATTAATCATAGCATGTGAACCATTTTGATTCTGAACAAATGTAATTGTGTACTGTCCCAAGTAATACACTCAGAATGAGGCTCCTAATGGCATCAAGTGATTTTTTTTTGGGGGGGGGCGGGGGGTAATAGGTCAGTAGTGACTTCCCAATATTGAATTTATTCGTGCTTTCATTCACTCCTCATGCTGGATACTGGAGTCACACAGGTATCTACAGGGGACTCAGAAGATCCTCTCTCTATCCTAGACCAATGATCTATTAAACAGTCAAAACCAGTGCTATTGTAGTTTCCCAGGGAGGAAATGGGGGGGGGGCCTTGAGCAGGACACTCTCTTCTGATCACAGAGGATGATAGAGCTAGAGCTAGTTAGTTACAAGGTAGTTATAAAGAACCTACTGCATGCCAGAGCCTTAACTAGCCCACATATACAGAGGAGTCAAACTAACTCTACAGGTAAGACAAATACAGTCTCATTCTGATTTATTTTTGCAATGTGTTAAATTTACTTTGTAAATAACTTTGAATTCTATTAAGCAAAGACTAAATCATCTCTTTATATTTTCTGTATAGATAACTGTCCTGGTTAGTTTTCTGTCAACTTGACACAAGCTACAATCATTTGGGAATAAGAAAATTCAAATAAGGAAATGCCTCCAGACTGACCTATTATTAATTAATGATTGATGTGGGTGGTGCCACTCCTGGGCAGGTGGTCCTGAGTTGTATAAGAAAGCAGGCTGGGTGAGGCATGAGGAACAAGCCAGTAAGCATCATTCCTCCATGGCTTCTGCTTCAGTTTCTGTCTCTAGGTTCCTGACTTGAGTTCCTGCCCTAACTACCTTTGGTGATGGTCTGTGACATAGAAGTGTAATCCAAAAAACGTCTATCAGCCCCAAGTTGCTTTTGATTATTGTGTTTTAACACAGGATTAGAAACCCTAAGAAAGCAATAATATTAACCCATTAGCTTTGGCTAAAACCTAAAACATATTTTTTTGTTCCCAAACTATGGTTACAAATAAAATGTTTCCTTTCTTGTGACCATTCTTACATAATTCTCAGACATAGATAAAAGTTATTATTCCTATCAAGAGAAGAATATTGGTCCTGAAGATCAATGGTTTAACAAGAAAACAAAGCCAGCTGATGTAGTTTGAATGTGAAATGCCGCACAGGCTCACACATTGGAACATTTGGTCTTGAGCTGGTAGTGCTATCTGGGGAGGTTGCAGAAACCTTTAGGAGGCAGGGCCTTGCTAGAGAAAGTCCGTCACTAGGGCAGGTTGTACAGGTTTCTAAGCACCATCTGCTTGCTCACTGTGGATGCAGCGGACCAGCATGGCTGTTCTGCCTACTGCTTACTGTCTGGCAGGCTATGTGCACTGTATTCCCTCAAACTGCAAACCAAATGAACCTGTTCTCCTTTCAGTTGCTTTAGCCAGGGTGTTTTATCACAATGAGAAAAAAAGAAATCAAGATACCAGCCATCTTTAAAAAAGAAATGACATAAAATGCATATTTCTAGGATGGACATTTCCATCCAGCAGACATATTTATGGTAAGAATTAAGAGTTATTGTGTCACTTAGCTTGGAAAGTTCAAAATATTTTAAGTTCCTATGTTAAATAACGGACTGTTTCTTACCAAGAGCAAGTCTCTTCCACCTAGCCATACAGCTGCAATTTATGACAGAAGACACTCCAGGAAGGCCCTTTATAAATGATGATGATCCCAATGGTCCTAGTCTAGTTTCCTATTCCTTTTCTGTTGTAACGTTAAAAGAAAACTCCAGTTAAAGGAAAAGAAATGTTTAGTTAACATAGAGTCAAATTTCATCTCCACAACCCAGTGACAGCCACTGTGTCGCACACACTATTCACCCTTGAAAGGGAAAGGGGGGGTAGTGATGGGGGTGCTGCTTACCTGAGATGAACAGTACAAAGTGCCTAGGCCACATGAAAAGTGAGTGTAAGTGTCTAACGAGAAAACCCACTAAGGAAAGGATCCACACTGCAATCTAACAAGGGGGAAGGAAATACTACCTGATAACAAGACTGTAAAAACACTCCAAAGCTCAGCAAGCCATACTAACCTTATGCTATGGTTTGAATGTTCCCTCCCCAACTCATACTGAAAACTAACTGCCCATATAATGGGGGCCTCTAGGAGATGATTAGGCTATGAGGGCACTGTGCCCATGATAGGATTAATATCATTATCATTATTACAATGGGTGACATATAACAGGAGCTTTGTTATAAAAGTGAGCTCTTTTCAGTATGTTATCTTATTTGCCCTCACTGTTCCCAAATAATCTCTCCCACCAAGTTCCCATGCAGCAAGAAGGTCCTGCTGAGGACTTTAACCTAGGGGGTCGCACATCTTCCAGAACTGTGAGCAACTGATTCATTTTCTTTCTATACGAAACAGCAACACTAAGATAACTTAACTTTTTCCTTTTTTTCTTCCTTTCTTTCTTTCTCTTTTTTTTTTTTTTTAAGACAGGGTTTCTCTGTGCAACAGCCCTGGCTATCCTGGAACCAGTTCTGTAGACCTAGCTTGCCTTGAACTCACAAAGACCTACCTGTCTCTGCCTCCCAAATGCTGGGATTAAAGGCATGCACCACCACCACCCAGTGACAACTTAATTTTTTATCTGATCTCTAAACATATGCAGAGATGTAATGAAATAAGAGATTACACAGAGAACACAAAAGGGATATTATGGGCTCTTAATGTGCACAATTCGTGAGTTTTGAACAAAGCAAGAAAACAGAATTCAGGTTTCTAACTTGAGGAAACACAATCATCAATAATGGAATAAACTACAGGTACCATGTACCTGATGAGATACACTGAAGACAGAATGTCACCTTTACAGCATTACTGTGTAAATTTCCAATCCATGTCTAATTATGAGGAAACTACCAGATAAATCTTGACCTTTCCCTTCCTTCTCTTTGTTCCCTAGGTTGTGATGCAACCAGATCAGCTCCAGTGCACATCCCTACCATGATAAGCCTCCTCCTCACAACCCAAAAGCAATAAAGCAAACAGAACAGGTCATAGACTGAAGACTTTCAAACTGTGAGCCAAAGCAACCTTTTCTCCTCATAAGTTAGTGATCTCGGGGATTTGTCAGAAACAAAAAGCCAACATAGTCCCCAGCTTACAGTATCTCAGTTTAATGATGTTGGGACTCTACAGTCAGTGGCACAAATCCATATTCCCAGTGCTGGTCCTAGCCTAGCAGTGTGCCATCAAGCACTCACTGGAGATGCTGTGCATCGAGAAAGAGCCACAGCTCCCAGTCACTTGTACAGTCATGAAGGAAATAACTGACACTCTGCAACATGCTGTGTTGCTAAGTAGTGATGCTTGGCGGGCTGGATTATTCAGTGCAGTTTTGACTTATCCTGAGTTTTTCAATATGTAAGGACATCATGAGTAAGGAGCATCAATGGGTCCTTCTTTGAAAAACTGGAATCAACGTTTCACCCAGCACTAGGGAGGCAGAGGCAGGCAAATCTGAGTTTGAGGTGGGCATGGTCTCTATAGCAATTTCCAGGACACCAGGGCTACAGTGATTGGCACATAAGAATTGAAAGGGGTAGAGGAAAAAGAAGAGGAGGGAAGAAGGTAGTGCTGGTAGTGATGGCAGCCTTAGCGATTGTGGTGGTGGTGGCAATGGGGTCACTATGTTTGAGCACATGGTCCTAAATGGTGGTGCTGTTTGGGAGAGTTGTGAAATCTTAAGGAGGTGGGGCCTGGCTGGCAGAGGTAGGTTAGTGCAAGCAGGCCTCAGGAAACAAAGTCCTGTTTCTGGTCCCATCTCTGGCTCGCTCTATCTTGAAACTTTTCATTCCTTTATCTTGACTGCAGACAACTCAGCATCCCACATAATTCATAGTGTATGTTCGTGCTGGAGTCTTCCTTAATAATCAGAGGGAGTCAATACCACTCCTCTCCGCAGTGGTCATGTTCAATCTGCTCCTCAATCCATTTCTAGAGCTACTATCTGGAGCCCATGCGCAGGATGCAGAGTTCACATGACAAATTCTTAACTTTGGTGTGATGCTGGCATTCCAGTCCCAACGTCAGGCTTGCTTAGACTGACCCTCTCCTCCAGGACAGACTGCACTGAGGTGTAGTCTCCACCCATGGATGTTATCGTAAGCAGAACAATGTTCCCTCAGCTATACCTCAAAACATCCACAGCCAGCTACAAGATCAGCGTTTTGTCAACTTGACACCAGCTACGGTCATCTTGGAAGAGGAAACCTCGATTGAAAGAAGAAGCCAGCAAAAGAATGTAGAAACTCTGTGGGTCGTTTTCTTGATTAATGATTGGTGTTTGAGTGTCCAGCCCACTAAGAACAGTGCCCCATTGGGCAGATGATCAGGGCTGTATAAGAAAGCAAGCTGAACAAGCCAAGAGAATGCATGAATGCAAGCCAGTAGGCAGCCTTCTTCCATGGCCTCTACTTCAGTTCCTGTCTCCAGGAACTGTTCCTCAGTGATGGGTTGATTGGGACATGTAAGCCAAATTAAACCCTTTCCTCTCCAAGTTACTTTTCACTGTGATCACAGCAACAGAAACCAAACTCACACAGCTACCTCACACGCAGAACTCCGGGGACAGGATTCAGGATCTTGCCACTGAAACTTGACTATGCATATCCGCAATTGTGCAGACAGGTCTGATTTAACCAAAGGTTACTTAGGAGATGAGAACTACGGTCGGCACAGTCACAGAAAAGATTACAGCACCAACAAAAGCTGGAAGGATGGTAATGCTGAGAAAGACCACAAGTCAAAGAACACAGACAACTGCAACAAGCTCAAGGTGTCAAGGAATGGATTTCCTCCTAGAAACTCCAGGAAGAACACAGCTCTGCCATCACCTTGAACTTAGCCCATTAAAACTCACTTCGGGCTCTTGCTCTCCAAAACTTCAAGAGAATACAGTTTATACTGCATTAAGTCAAAAAGGTTGTGGTCATTTGTTATAGCAGTCATAGGAAGCTAACAGTGTCCTCATATGCCACAGTATATATTATAATACCTTGAATGCGAGTCAAGCAGGTTGTTTTCCAGACCTACAGAATCAGAATGGAGTGCCTTAATAAAAGCGTTTAAAGCATCACTATGAGCAAACATTATTAAGAGTGCTACCAGTAAAAATTGACCCTTATCATCTTATTGTAATGAAACAGGCAGCTCCCCAATCTGCCCCAAAGAAGTCACAGAACTTGAATCTGAAAAGTCTCCATCCACCACCAAGTGACTATGTATCTCAGTTTGAAACTCAGTGTCCTTTTTACAGACTGTTCCTCGCCTAGCATATGAAGGCTTTCTTTGCTGATAAAGCATCAAAGATTCTGCAGAGGCAAACCAGAATTTAAAGAGTTTTTAAATCTCTTATTGCTAACCAAAACCTATAACCCAGGCACATTTTCCTACTGTTATTTAGTTCAAATCTCACTCACCACTTGGTTGAATTTTAGTCTGCACAGCTGCTGAGGAATGATAAGCCAGCAATCAGCTCAATGGCTCCCATGTGTCTTAAAGAGCACCATTCCTAAGACGTCACACAGCCAACCCCTACTGCATCTGTGCCTGCCCACGGCCAGTGTTTCAAAGGGGTTCAGGAACTAAATCTATCATTCCATCTTCATCCTACATCTAGCTAGCACCAGTTAGAATGCACGGCAGTGCGCTTCTAGCTCTGTGACGGCTGCAGGTCTCAGCTAAGTCCGGGAACTACCACAGGGCCCCTGAAGAGCCCTTGTCCGGAAGGAGAGAAATCCAAAGCAAGACCCTGGTGCACGGCTGTGACCCAGAGTTCATCCACACCTGACCGCAGAAAACCAAGTCATATTCTTAAGCCTGGCCATTCTGCATTGCCAGGATCTCGTAAAATCACAGTACGGCAATTGTACTCTAAACTTTTGGCCTAAATTTACTTCCCTTCTGTCTTCCTGACCAGAACCATATGAATGTTACTTAATACCCAAAGCAGTCTAGAGCCACACAACAGGACTTCTTTTGTTCCAGACTCTCAAAACTTCTTTGTAATGCATCCCCACATTACAAGAGAGCCACAGCCTCCTGAGCCACACCCACAAGAAGTGAGGACTTAACTCCTGGGGCAGGCTCCAGGTTGTGAAGCTGGTTTGGTTTGCTCCACCCCCTTCCACCCCACCCCCATCTCCGCCTCCGCTTCTGTTTGTTCTGGCTTTAGGAGCCATTATTAATATACCTCTGGTAATGTGTCTGTACCTAAAGGTTTTCCCATCCTCTATACAGGAGTGTCTAGACAACGGTTGATCTATTCCAAGCCTTGGAGGGGGACAGTGGACAACACACATAGGCCTTTGCAGTCTTTGAGTGACTTTGACTTCATTGAGTTTTTCAATGCTTAAGGTTGCAGAGTGCATCACCCCTGTACAACACATTTACTTTTATTTCTTGTATCTGTTCAATTTATGCTCCATTTTGGACCTGCTAACTTCGGATTAAGAATGCCTAATGTAAAATACATGGCGTTTTGTTCTTTTATTTTAAATGCCATTTGGCAGTATGTTAAAAGCATTTAGGAAAAATCTCAGCCATGTAACCCTGTTTTATCTACAAACTAGCCTGCACCTTTTAAATGCCCATACCCTCTCTGCTTCACTTGGAATTTAGCAATTTTCTTTCCATAGGAACTACGAAAGTTTTGTTGGCATATGCTCTTTGTCTACAATTAATCCTAATTTTTTTTTCCTCACCATGTTAGTCTACTTTGCCACAACACTAGCACAGAAGAGTGTCTCACACAATAGAAATTTTCTCACGGTATTGGAGGTGAGAAATCCTGATGTATCAGGATGCCAACAACGGTCAGGTTCTGGGGAAGACTGCTCAGATGCCAACAACAGTCAAACTCCGGGAGGACTCTGCTTTTGACTTACCTCTGGCCACTTTTTTGCCAACATTTACATGGCAGACAATGAGACAGGAAGCAAGCCTCAGAGTCTCTTCCTACAGGGGAGATCTTCTAAGGACCCCATCCTCAAGCCCTCAGATACACCCAGGAATTTCTCAGTGTCCCATACCCAGTGCCATTAAACTGATAATGAAAGTTTTTGCATACAAATTCTTTAGGGGATAGATTCCAAACAACAGCACTTCGTCTAGGGGTCTTCAGGTGAATCCACAGGCAGCTCTTCTTCACGCGGAGCAAGTAGAGATGAACACCTGCAGGGGCTCAGGCCCAGTCTAGGTATTTACATATGAATACACAGAATGACTGTTACTGGCAGTCCCATTATTCCCAGACCCTAACTGTAAATGACTAAGTATACCTTCATCTTCTGGAGGAACATTCTAGGACCCTCAATGAGTTTCTGAAACTACAGATAGTAACAAATCCTTTTTGGCATATTCATCTTGTGTATACATTCTTATGGCAAAGCTTAATTCATAAATTAAACATAGCAAGCAATTAATAACAAATAATAAAATAGAATGACTCAATAGGATAAATACACTGGGATAAAACTGCCCACATCACTAGCTTTGTGCCCTTCGGGCTACTGTCAAAATAAAGATCACTTGAACATACGCAATATGATACTGTGACAGATCTGGAAACAATGACAGCCACTAAATGACCTAGTGAGCAGAGAGTGTATACATACAGCATACAGACACCAGACCTAAAGGAGATTTGTACCCTATAGGAGAGAGCAAGACAACACGAGATTTCATTTTGCTGCTAAGAATAGCATGCAATTTAAACTTCTTTCTGGAATTTTCCATCTAGTATCTTTGGACTTACACTCTGCTGTGTTGACTCACCGCAGCAGCCATGGAGATGTGACACTCAGACTTCCCTTCCAGAGAAGCACAGTTGATTGTCAGCTCCCAGCAGCCACTTGGGACTCACCACGGATTTTCGTGCTGAGCTGTATGGATCTGCCAGTGCCTAAGGGTAAGAGGTCTGGAGTAGAGATTTTTCCTGCCAACCTGGGGTTTCTATAACACATAACTTTGCTCAGGGAAGCCCCAGCCACCCAGCCACAACCTCATAACTGCACAACGGGCTAGAAATTAATCTATCTCCCCGCCCTTTTTCCTCCCTGCTTTACTTTTACAGATGTGCAATGAGCAGAGGTTCTCTCTGCCGTCTGCTGGTCCCCATTATGATCTCAATCTGAAAAGTCCAAACAGGCTCGGATGCTGAACACCTAAGCCTTCGGCTGTAGACATTATGTGTATGTTTGAGGGACTTCAGAAGGTGGAGCACCACAGAAGGAGGTCAATGGATAACTTTTCCTCCTTTAAGATCTCTTCTCAGATACGTAGCCACAACAAAAACAAAACTGATAAACTCTCACACCAATATTCTCCCAACTCATTTTCGTACATCAAACCAAAACGTGCAATTTGCTTCTCAGAAGAGCAAAAACTATACAGCAAGTAATTCCATATAATACCAAAGGGCTCGTGTAGCTTCCAAGTCAAGGATACATCTTTCTGGGGACAAATATCCACCTGTGATATGCAACTAACCAAAGGGTAGAATAACTGTTCTCATAACGTAAAATTGAGACTAAAAGAAGGTGGGGCTCACTTTAACTCAACGCCCGTGCATCTGCCATGTGTCAGGTGCTGTACAATGTACACAAAAGATGCGAAGGCAAACACAAGATGACAATCTCCTGTTTTCAAGGAGCTTGGGGACAATCTGAGTTCTTATCTTTTCCTTGGCATTCCTCATCATTCATTTTAAACCATTTCCTTAAGCTCTTTATGTACATATCTTCTGTTTGTGCATATATATACACATATATATGTATATAAAGATACATATAGCATATCTTTGTGTGTGTGTGTGTGTGTGTGTGTGTGTGTGAAAACTGGGTGAGAAAAAATTACTTCAGGTAACTCTTCTGAAATCTTTATTTAAAACATAATTTGACATTATAAGTAAACATGGTATCTCCTGCCTACAGTCTTAGAATCCCCTCCTTAGACCTTAAAGTAAAAATGCCAAGACATTTTGTCACTGAATCTTAAGATCTTTTAAAAAGACTTGCTGGGTGGTCACCCGCAGAGATGCCTTTCCATACTCCTAGTAGAAAGCGGAGTGAGGCCACAGTCTATTCACTCAGCCTCGGAACAAAAACAAACCCCAATCATCTTATTGCTTCTCTTTTTTTTTTCTTATTGTTGCATTGTGAAATACAGAGTAAAGGGCAAATACAGTTTACAGAATAGGAAAAACTCTACATGAATTCCAGTCAGGTGTTTTGGGGGCTCCTTCCGCTCCTTTAGCCAATAGCCTCTAAGACACCAGCCCATTGGGGCGTGGTCTCTCTCTCTCTTTAAAAAAAGCAGCAACTGCCCTCAGCTCGCTCTCTGGCTTCTGGCTCCGCTTCTGGTGACTAGGCTCCTTTCCTGACTATTGGTGTTTCGTAAGGTTTACCCTTAAAACAAATACCCCTTTAAATCCCAACTGATGTGGGATTGTTTATGACTTATGCCTTCAGTCAAGCTACAAACTAGTGTTGTTGGTTTGTCTTTCACTCTTTTGACTCTTTGGACTCTTGGCTTTTTTAGGGGGCCCACCATCCAGCTCACGAATAAATCACAAACGGAGACTTAATATTTCTTATGAATGCCCAGCCTTAGCTTGGCTTATGTCTAGCCAGCTTTCCTTAACTTAAATTATCCCGACTACCTTTTGCCTCTGGGCTGTTTTCTTTTCTTCTGTATATCTTACTTTTACTATTACTCTGTGGCTGGCTGGGTGGCCCCAGGATCCTCCTCTCTTGGTTCTATCTTGCTCCTTCTCTTTTTCATGCCTCCCTCCTACTCCAGAGTTCTCTTTCTGCCTGCCCCACCTGTGCTTGCTCCTGCCTCGTGACAGGCCGTTCAGCTCTAACAGGTATTTTAGACAGGCAAAGAATCACAGCTTCCCAGAGTTAAACAAATGCAGCATAAACAAAAGCAGCACTTCTTTACATTGTTAAATAGTCTAAAGCATAAACAAATGTAACACATCTTGGAATAATATCCCACAACAAACTAGAACATTACTATATCTTTATATAAAGCTCATTCCCTTCCCCACCCCCCTTAAGAGTTTCAGCCTTACACCTCTGACGTTTTAGTCTAGATAAACTTCAGACATTACAATCATACTGTTAGATATATGTAGCAATCTCCCGGCTTAGATTCACTAGATGCCAATAGTCTCTCATTACTCATCATTACTCCAAGTTGTGACTGATGTAGGAGGGTCATTTGTCTATGTGTTACTTTCATTGGTTAATAAAGAAACTGCCTTGGCCCTTTGATAGGCCA
>LOEQ01000170.1:408964-424987 GCA_001685075.1 Bramus lutescens
TATTTCAGGGTATAAGCTAGCCATGCGGGAGCCGGGCAGGACGAAAAGCAGGCCTGCCCGCTTCCCTTGAAGAAAAGCAGGCCCGCTCCCCTTCCACTACATGTGACAACCAAAAATATCCGTTATATGTTGCCATGGATCCCTGTGGAGCAAAGTAGCTATTGAGAACTGCTGCCTTAGAAACAACCACAAGCTGAACTTTGCTTGAAGATTATATGAGTACATGTACTTTTCTATGACTTCTTTCTCTCAGCATGTTTATGAAATGCACCCATGGCGTGCTGTGCCTATATTGCTTTTGCTGCTGTAGGGTGAATTACTGTAGAGATTTTAATGAGAATGCCCCCCATAAACTCTTAAGTTTGAATAATTGGTTCCTTAATGGTGGAACTGTTTGGAAGGATTAGGAGGTGTGGTCTTGTTGGAGGAAGTGTGTCACTGGGGGCAGGCTCCAAGAATTCCAAAGCCCACACCATTCCCAGTTAGCTCTCTCTGCTTCATGCTTGTAGTCAAGATGGGAGCTCATAGCTACTGCTCCCGTGACATGCATGCCTGCCTGCTGCCATGCTCACTGCCATGATGGTCACGGGCTCCACCCTCCAGAACTGTGAGTCCCAAATTAAACACTTTCTTTTATAAGTTGCCTTAGTCATGATGTTTCATCACAGCAGTAGATATGTAACTAAGACAAATACTAATGAAAATTCCATGATTCATTTAATTCGGTTTATTACAGACAGATAGTTTTATACTTTTGATACTTTGCATCTATGAACACTTCCACTAAAACTACTCCCTACATCGGTCTTGTAGATAATTTCTTTAACACTTTATATACCTAAGAGCAGAATTACTTACAGAAGATGCTCATGTTTGACTGTGTTATATTCCAATACTGGGCAGTGGAGGACAATTCCCAGCATACCACATGTTCTTCAACACTTAGTCCTTCACTGACTTATTTTCTTAATGACATTTGGTACTACGAAATATACTTTGCCACCATACAAACACCACTTCCCCAAACAGCAAATGAGACCAGGCTATACTCAGACACGCTCTGTATGAATAAAATGGGACCAGGAGAGCACAACTAAGTGTTTGTACCCAAGAACTGGCTTCATTCCCCTAGCTGTAGTTCTCTTCTTTAATGAAAATATGCTCTACTTGGATATCTGCTTCATGAGCAGGTGGTTGAATTTCTTCCTTCTATCCGGCTTTTTCCTAAGCTAGATCATAGGAGAAACAAGGATAATAAAACATGGGGAATGCCGTGTTGTCCTGAAAGCTTAAGCAGACACTCCATTTTCAACTGCAAAAGCATCATTTGAAGAATGTGATTTATGCTGGGCAGTGGAGGCACACATTTTAATCCCAGCACTCGGGAGGCAGAGGCAGGTAGATCTCTGTGAGTATGAAACCAGCCTGGTCTACAGAGTGAGTTTCAGGACAGCCAGGGCTGTTGCACAGAGAAGACCTATCTTGCAAAACTTAAAAAAAAAAAAAGAATGTGACTTATGGTGTTTTGATTACATTTGCTTTAGGTATTATTTTTATAACCAATTTCAATGCTAAAGTCTTTGACATAGTTTATATTTATGTATGTAGAGATGGATCACATGGGTGTGTGCATATGTGCATGTGGGTGTGAACATGTGCATGCAGGTGCACCAAGAGGCCAGTTGGTGTCTGCTATATTCCACAATGACTCTCCACCTTTTTATTCCTTAATTTTCACTACCCTGAAGCAGAGGTTATGTTTTCTTTTGTAAGAGTCACTCATTTTTTCATTTTATGGATGTTTGCCTGCATGTATGTCTGTACACCATGTGCATGTAGTCCCTGTGAAGGCCAGGAGAGGGTGTTGGATCCCCTGGTGCTGGAGTTACAGATTGTGAATCACCACGTGAGTGCTAGGAACTAAAGCCAGGTCCTCTGGAAGATTAGCCAGTGCTGTTAAGCACTGAGTAATCTCTCATCTCCCTTTACCTCACTTCTCATCCCTCCACCTTATTGTTTTGAGACAGGACCCCTCACTGAACCTGGAGCTCACTGACTGAAGAGGCAGGCTGTCCTAAACTTCCCTCCCTAGGTGCCGGGATTCCGGGTACCTACTGTCACACCTGAACTCAACTCCTCAAACCGGAGCAGTGGTCACTTTAGTGAATGAGCCATCATCTCCCCAGCCCCTGTGACACAGTTTTAATTAGCACTGTTTTAGTTCAGTTTTCATTAGATGGTAAGTGTCTTGCAACAAACAGAAAGGAAAACAGTACCAAGAGAAACACCCATTCACAAAACGCACTGAAAGGGCTCAAGTTTGAGAGGCTGAAGTCCTTGATCTCATGATTACACACTGATTATCTCATCATCAATGTATGTGGCACAGACACTGTCCCAAATCAAGACTAAGTTCCTAAAACTCATGCCCATCCCCAAACTGTACACACTGAACATGAATGCTGGATGTTCTGTCTTTTTTTTCTTCAAGCTGGATATTTTTAGTACATTGGTACATAGTCAAAATAACCCTAGTTTTATAGAGTTTAACATTGCTGTCATGGCTTACTGTTGTCAAGTAAAAGCTTCTCCACAGGTTTACAGTGCCACAAATTTCACCTTGTGTGGTTGCATTTGCTGTACCACAGAAGACACGAGTAGAGGGCTCCCGAGATTCCCATGGTGGTGAAAAGATGGCCTTGAAAAGTGAGTCATTCTGAAGGCCAACCAGTCATACCAAGCTAATTCTAACAAAGACTCCCATAATTCAGTATGAGGGGAAGTTGGTAAGAAAGATTGGAAAGCAAAAGACTATTTGTGCAGATATTTAAATAAACAGAATGGAAAATCAAACTGAGATGATAACTGATTGGATAAAGTCACTGACTCAACAGAACTTTCCAAACATTGCCTGGTACTATTATTAAAATAAAGGGCAGGTCATTTAATGTTAGCAATCACTTAACAGTAAGTTCTCATTATCATAAACTGCAATACTACTAGGCTTATTTTTAATGAATGTATGATTGAGCTATCCTGGGGCAATGCCATTGGTTTCCTCAAGCCAGGAAGCTGAAAATGCTCATGAACTTGGCCAACATCCATTCTTTCCATCTATCTTTGGAAATTATTCAGTGCTACACCTTTGTAACATAATAGTTATTTAATAACTCAGTAAGCTGGAAAAAGTCATTTTTCCCTATTGAAAATATTAATTGTATTCCACCCAAATAAAAGATTGTTTCTCAGCCTTCCTTGGAGGCAGGTGTCATGTGACTAAGCCAGGAAATGAAATATAACTGAAACATGGCTAGGAAAATTACTCTCTAGCCTCCCCCCATGTCCTTTCTTCTCTTCTGTTCTACTTCTGCTCTCTGTAGCTGACATGACAAACCTGACTTGCAATGGACACACAGAGAATGACAAATACACAAGGCTGAATGAGCCTGAAGATGACAATGGCAGGAGCTACTATGCCTTTATTGGCCAGACTTTTGGGCAGTAACCAGAAAAACACCTCTACCTTGTTTAAGGACTTCTGCACACATCTCTCAGCCCAACCCAACCCAAACTGATACAGAGCAATGTTGTCTTTTAAGCAGTATGTCGATGAGGCCGGATAAGAGAGCTTCCTATTTGGGAGGCTCACAAATGCCTGTAATTCCAGCTCCAGGGGATCTAATGCCCTCTGTGGTTCCATACATGCGCACACGCACGCACACGCATGCGCACACACACACACACCATACATACACATAAATCAATCCTTTAAAAAGTATGTGCTCTAGTGTGGTGGGAATAAGAAACAGCCCCCATAGGCTTGTGAATCGAACACTTAATCCCCAGCAGTTGTATTTGGGAAGGTGATGGAATCATTAGGTGGGAGAAGCCTTGCTAGAAGAAGTATATCACAGGGTCAGGCTTCCATGGTTTACAGAGGGTTCCACTTCCTGTCCTCCCTCTCTGCTTCCTGTGCATGACAATACGATTGGCCAGATGCCTGCTCCTGTGGCTACCTTTCCTTGACTGTTGCCATGCATTCTCCACCATGGGGGTCTCCGTCCCTCCAGAACCTTAAGCCAAAGTCTACGCTTTTTTCCCCTAACTTGTTTTTATCAGGGTGTTTTTATCACAGCAGCAGAAAACCAACCAGTCTACCCCCAAACCACAAGAAAGGATGCCAGCATCTGTCAGTAAACTCTTAATGTGCTGTGTCTTTTAGAGAGAAATAGTTCATCTTGGGTCAGGGAGAACCTACTTTCCACCCCCTTCCTTCTCACAGCCCCCTAAAGTTCAAGTGCTGCTACTGCAACTGCCAAAACTATCCAGAAAAACCTCAGCATCCTTCAGGTACCGTTTTCCAGCGCCATTACTTCATTCTTCTCTCTCTAACCTCTAATCCTCTTAAGTACTGCCAAACCCTGTAACATCCTGCCTCAGTCCAGTGGCTGTCCACCACTCAGACCCCAACTTCACCCTAACAACGGTATTTTCGGATGGCCTCTTCCCTCTAATTAGTGCGAGGTGGATATGAAGAGCCAAGCATCCTTTAATCGTGGGATAGCAACCGCCAGTAAATTTGACATAATTCTACCTCATGTTCTTCCCCTGCTCAGGACTGTTTGAAAAGACACCGTAAATCTCTGGAGCAGAAGACAGCTCAGAATAAAGGATTGTGCACATAATTATTTCCAACAAGAGACAGAAGAGCCGGATAAACTCTCACCCTGGAGCCCCAAAGTCATTGTTCACAAATCCACACCTGGTCTGGGCAGGGGAAGAACTAAGAAACATTATTTCAAAAAAAGTCACATTTTCTTTGCTTTTCAAACCAAGGAAAGTGTGGGGGTTGAGGAGGGGGAGACAGATTGTCAAAAACAAACCACAGATGGGTTCAAATATGTTAAGACAGAGCTACTTAAAAGTGTGCAAAAGAGAAATACAGAAAAAATCAAATTAATGTGATTACTTAATCTTTCAGTTGTTTTCCTTAAGAAATTTTACAGATGTCTCAGTGTTTCTTCACATGCTGTGAAGACACATCATGACCACAGCAACACTCATAAAGGAGAAACATCTTATTGGGGTGGCTTACAGTTCAGAGGTTCAGTCCATTATCATCATGGCAGGGAGCATGGTGGCATGCAGCAGACATGGTGCTGGAGAAGCAGCTGAGAGTCCTACATCTTCCAGGCAACAGGAAGTTGACTGCAACACTGTGAGTAGCTTGAGCATAGAAAACCTCAAAGCCTGCCCCCACAGTGACACATTTCCTTCAACAAGGCCATAGAGACTCTGACAAAGCCACACTTCCTAGTAGTGTCACTATCTATTAGATTATTGGGGCCAATTACACACAAACTAACATAAAAGGTAACCATGAAAAGAGTGGAAGAAAAAACTTCAACAAGATAACAGAAAACAAAAGCAATTTAGCATATAGTACAAAAACAATCTGATGTTAAAATTTAATTTCAGTTCTATCAAGGGATGAAAAGTCAATCTTTTTTAGAGAGCTGCTTTTAAAATATTTAACATAATGACCAGTTCTAGTTTTGATGTCCTATGCAGTCCTTCATCTTGATATCAAGCAAGATGGTCTTCCTTTACTGTCCCCTCTGTAATTGTGCTTATTGCAATAATACAAAGTTAGCAGAGCCAAGCCCAGAGTTCTGGAAATAAGATGGGAAAACTGGTAAAACAAGAAAGCAGGAGTGAGCAAAAAGCCCTTGGAATGGGGCCCAGGCTTGGGACACCTGTTTCCAAATACAGTAGTCTAATTAGGCATTTTCTTACATGGGCATCTCTGTACATACAGATGGGCTGGAGGAAAAGATACAAGGCGGCATGCAGGCTGGCAAGGGAAGAGCCAAGACTGGTTCCAAGGTACACGAGAACTCTGCAGAAGCATGTGAATGGCACCTCTGAGTAAAGGTCCATCTGCCTTTCTTCAGTAACTACTCGGGATTGGGAAGGCCCCCTACTTTAAAACTGGCATGGCCTTCTGTTAGCGCTGTCATTGCAAACATTAACAGCGAATTACTTAACAAGTCCCTTCATAGACTCGGAAGCTACTTCCTCACATGAAAAATAACTTTTGGGGGAAAAAAAGCCTCATTACAAAATAAAATTAGGACTCATTTTCAAAATGTGGAGGCTTGCTCCTCAGCATGTATTCTATAGCTTCTTCAAACTGGGAAAAGAATGATGATAATGGACCTGAAAAAAAATATATAACCAAAGCCACTCAAATTGGCCTCTAGATATTTTCTAAGGTGATCAGTTGTAACAAGACTATCTGCTTCCTAAGAGTGTCTGTGCTTCCTAAGACGTTCACAGTTGGAATCAGGGACCTGAAATCACCAGCCTCTTGTAAAATTCACCAAGACTTGAAGGGCCACCTAGCAGACATAACCTCAGATATGAAAACTCACCCAGCAAAATAACCTAATATAGAGCATATTAGAATGCATGGATGTCACTGCAGCAAAATTTTTGCAAGATACCACTAAAAATTCCATGCACCACACAAAGAAAAATAGATTTTCAGTTTAAATTCTTTCCTGCTGTGGAAGGCAAGAAAGCTTTGAAATCTCTGATCTTAAAGAAGAGAGAATAAAAGGAGGAATATTTTAACAAAAGAAAACAAGAAGAAGTAATTGCCTGAAAACAGTCCTTCACTACCTATTGTGGGGCCTCAAGGTTCCACACAAAAAGGAAAGGACAGAAAGAAGCATTTGCAGACCCGTCACGTGGCATTTACTTGCAGACAAGAACTAAGTATGAAATAATACATGAGACCAAACCCTGGACACTCTTCCAACTCTGAACAAAAAAAGTAATTTACAATTCTTATGACAGACAAGTTAGAGGAATCAGGAGATTCCCTAGTCTATAGCATGGACACTTAAAACATTAAGAGGCAAAAGGGGGTCCCAAGGGGAAAAACGTCCAATCCCGACAGAAGTGGCAGCCTTGGCATGCACAGGGGAGCTGCTGGCCATGCTCACTTTACATCAGTTACTCATCACTGGCAACTGTGGACACACTACCCAACATCTACTCAGATTAGCACAGCAAGCATCCCCCTTAACAGGTCACCGTTCTGCTGTTCCTCTGCCCATAGGCGTCACACCAGCAGGTCACCTGTCCCTGCTAAGCTGGTAAAACCCAGAAAGTGATCCAGCAGGAAGAACAAGAATCACATTCTTTATCTCTTGACTTGAACACAGGTGCTAGAACCTGACACGTGAGCAAGATTCACTGGAACGCATGTGACATGCGCGCACATATCTTAAATGAAATTACACCACTTGGATTGACAATGTTCTCCCCAAGAACATATACTATCTAACAAAACCCAGGAATGAGAAACTTCCTTCTGAGTTGTTGGCAGTCCAAGAGACTCTAAAAGCAACAATGGCTGTTGCTTTTGCCTTTGGTTACCTCCCAGAGGTTGAAGGTAAGTCCGGAATGCTAAAGATGCTACAGATTTGATTGAGAGGAAAAGGACTCAGAAGGTTTGAGCTGGATTTGAGCTGAAAGCCTAAGGTCTAGCTTTCACAGAACTACAGGTGCTATGCAAGCTATCAAAGGATGGAAGCCATCAACAGATCCACCCAGCCTTAACGCCTACGAACCACAGCAATGACCGAGATGGCAAGATCCCCCTAAAATGCAATAGTAGCACTTCTCTCTCAGGGGCAACCAAACAGTTGTCCAAATTGTCATAAGCCCTGCTCAAAACAAGGGAAATCACACCTGATCCTAGAACGCAAACTCAGCTAGTTGAGGTCACAGATCTTAGAGGACCTTCCACCTCCACCTCACTGCATCACCAGGATTCCTAACTGCATTGTAAAGCTCACCTGATACCACAGTAAGTCTAGCTCTTATCTCTCACCAAGGAAACTTTCTCTTTGTAGCAGACAGAGACCACTTCAGAAAAATCACAACTGGTCACAATGCAGAGACCAACTGATCACAGGGTAGGGATCCAGTCCCAGTATCCATCATACAACTGTACCAAAGGCTTAGGGAACACCATGGAGTAGAGACTGTAAAAGCCACAGGACCAAGAGTCTGTTGTGAGACTATGTCTCCTAGAAATGACAGAGAAGCTATACCAATGATACCTCACCAAAATGGCTGCCTGAACAAGACCTAAAAAGTGACAACACCAATAGACATGCTAACATGGGAAGGAGAAAACTCACAGGGCTCTACCACTGGATAACGAACAGCAGGCAACTGTTGTCTGCTGAGAGAGGGAGAACTGGTCTTTCCCAGGGATGAACCCTAAAACAGGCCATCCAACACCAGGTGGTCAGCCCTGAAATCATACATAAGCAACACTAAATGGACTCAGANATGTGCGTGTGCGTGTGTGCCTGTGTGTGCGTGTGCGTGCGTGTGTGATAATAGAAATCAAAGAAAAAGAAGTCATCAATTTTGCATAGGAGAGGTTGGAGAGAGGTGACGTGGATGGAATGGAGGGAAGAAAGGGAAAGAGAAGATATAACTATATTTTGATTAAAATTTTAAAAAAAGAATGCAGGGATTAAAAAAGGAGAGCATGGAGGTAGAGAGGTAGGTGAGTGGGTAGGCAGGTAGAAACCATTGTTCATTTCTAGCCAGACCTTGTAGCACTGTCCAGATAGGGAAAGTACTATGCACAGACTGAACAAGTTTGAAGATATTATACACGATTTCATCATTTAAGATCACTCAATCTTTTACTCTTTAATGCTACTTAATATTTTGACTGGGAGCCTTCAATTTACCATGTACTGACCACTGGGTACTAGTGAACATTATATGAATCATAAGGACAAAGATATTTAAGACTCCAAAAAAAGAATTTATTCTCCATTTTTTCTTCCCTGCATTCCCCTTCATATAACCAACACAAATTTCAAGACTATTGTTTTATTATTGTGGTTGTTGTTTGGGGGGGTTGTTTGTTTGTTGTTTTTTAAAAGAACTTAAATATTGTATTGTCATTTAGGGGCTTTTGTTGAACTTTTCATTGAGAATGAAAACTATTAAATCTACATTTAATTCTAATGGCCAAGTCCTTTTTATGACACTGCTACTTCTTTACTGGATCACCAGGGGGAAAAATCCTCCATAATGGGAGAATAAGTCTAACACCTATTTCAAGAATCACAAATGTTATAATTGCTTGCTTACAAAGAAAGCAATCTGGGATTCTCTTGTTTTTCTGACCATGGGGGAAAAAGATGACTTTTAGGTAACACAGATCTGGGAATGACCTTGATTGACAGTTATGCTGTGGGATAATATTCTTGTACCCCGCAAAGATTTGTCACTTGTATTAGTTTAATAAAACGCTAATTGCCCAGTAGCCAGTCAGGAAGTATAGGTGGGGTGACCAGACTAGGAGAATTCTGGGAAGAGGGAAGGCTCAGTCTGCAGTTGCCACCCAGGGGCAGAGGACACAAGATGAGAATGCCTCATTGAGTAAGGTTCCAAGCCACATGGCTAAACATAAATAAGAATTATGGGTTACTACATATTTCCATTTCTTAATTCTAAAAATCAGAAAAATTGGTAAATAGAGATGGGATTGTACTTATATTACTTACCTTCAAAAAGACTTTCCTATGATTTGAACATAAATCCTTTGTAGTTG
Organism: Bramus lutescens; assembly: GCA_001685075.1. Taxonomy (NCBI): domain Eukaryota; kingdom Metazoa; phylum Chordata; class Mammalia; order Rodentia; family Cricetidae; genus Bramus; species Bramus lutescens. Next base: position 418,620 of record LOEQ01000170.1, read on the forward strand.
GGTCTCAAATTAAAAACAAAATCATCTCTACATTCCCAAAGTAAAATTTGACCATAACACTATATAATCACCCAAGGACAATTTGCCCAACACCTAATTCTGGTTCAGTCTTGATGTCTAACATGGTGTCTTCAGGTTAAACAGAAAATAAGGTTAAAATAGTACAGCCTCCCTAGCCCAAGAGCCTATGTGACAATTGTACGGTTAAAAACTATATTTACTCTAAATTGCAAAATGGTGGGAACTGTACGTAATATTTAAGTTGCAGTGATTGTTCTAGTAATAAATGTAATACCCAACAGCAAAAAAAAAAAAAGAATTATGGGTTAATTTAAGTTGTAAGAACTAGTTAATGGTAAGCCTGAACTAGTGGGCCAAACAGTTTACAATTAATGTAAGCCTCCGTGTGTTTCTTTGGGGCTGACTGCTTGTAGGACTAGGTGGGACAGAAATTTCTGTCTACACAGTTATCCATCTCACTGTCAATCACAGGCCCTCATACATGCATAGAGGAATCACATTAAAACTACTCATCAACTGGATCACGTAAGGAAACACTGGGGGCTCAGCAGAGTTCCCTTCTGGGCCTTGTCCACTTCGTTCTCCTGTCTTCAGTCAGAGAAAGGTTGCAGCCCTCAAGTCAGGACCCATTAACTACTGAAGCCTGGAACTCAAGTCCGTATATCACCTCATCTTCAGCAGCAGGGTCTTAGCAAGCTCCCCCATCTGAGCCTGGGTTCAGAACCAATTCTCTGAGTCACTCTTTAATATCTGATCCCACAGATTCCATAGTATGTCTGAACAGCCATATTACCTGCTAAAGACAAACATCCCCCAATCAGTATTGTCAGAGAATCGCTTGAGGCTTTCAGTAAGTTCTAGACCTCTAGGTACCCATCTTGGATTGTAGGACTTGTGCGTCTGCCCTTGGGCATTCAGCCTATTTCCCTCTCCACTTCTTTCTCAGTCTTGAAGAATTTATACTTAGCTACCACCCGCTGTCAAGTGATGGCAATCTCTCCCTCACTTCTTTGCTGTCTGCATCCTTGTGTCTTCAAAGTGTGCACATGGAGGCTGTGTGCCTGCCTGCATTTCTGACGACATACTTAAGTCTCTTAAACTGCCTTCTACCTGTCACCAGCCCCTGTCATTCTCAGGCCAGAAAATGGAATCACAACCCCCTGGAAGGCCACTCCTTTCACATGAACAAGCATTTCTGAGAACAGAATTCCTATTCAAGCTTTCCTTTAAAGTGAGGAATAATACCTATTAACCAGACCTCCTGAGGTCAAACAAGCACACAGCATTCCACTAAAAAGGCTGACAGAAGGGAGGAGGGTGACATTTAGAAAGGTACTAGCACATGCTGGGTGTTTCAACACTCAGGCCACCCTCAATAAGAACAGCTTGAGGATCTCTAGGTTTCTCTGTCAGATGGAAAAAGCTGAGGGCCACTAACCCAAGGCCTGAATGACAGGGCCTTGACTTTCACCTAGGTCTGCGTCTGAACACCAGGCATTTCAAACTGTTCCCTACATGGGCTTGCAAAGGGCAGTGAGATACGTGAGAAAGGTTTTTAAAACAAAAGGTGACTTCTAACTCTAATTAGAGACTGAAATGATGACAAGCACATATTCAAATGCTCTCTGTTATAACTTCAAGGCACTGAAAACCACCCCCACACTCACTCATGTGCCAGAGTAAATCCTCAGGGCAGGGGGAGGAGGGTGCAGGCCTCATGGTGAAGCCTACGCTCTGCCTTATGACTGAAGATTAACTTAAGATGGCACTGCAAGCTACTTCGCAATCCTTAGCATTTGCCAACTGTGCTGCCATTGGAATCTACATTTTCATACCACGCCAAAAAGTAAAAAATAAAACACCGAACCCGACCAACTAGAATAGGAACTAGGAACCTCAATATCAAGTCTTCATAGCTTCCAATGTAGCAAGTATTCTACCATTGAGCCTGACTGCTTTTGATTTTTGTCTTGTTTGGTTTTCCAGAGCTGGGTATTCATGCCAGGGCCTCACAAATGCCAGGCAAGCACTGTACCCGCGAGCCACATCTCCAGAGTCAGTCTTCACATCTCAGGACAGTGCCTGTGTTCATCTAAAGAGCCTCTTCCCCTCAGGAATAAGAAGAAAATACGATTACTAATAATCACATAATGAACAGTTTGTTTTATAAGTCTGTATAAAGATGGGTGGGAGGAAGGGATTCCACACGTGGAAAGAAACATGAGAATCCTCATCTATGTCACACTGGTTCCAAATGTCATGGCATACGTGTGTGTGTGTGTGTTTACATACATATATACATATTCATATACATGTACAAGTATATATATGTATGTGTCTGTGTACTCTCAAAATACAGAAACTAAAACTCACATTCAATGAGAAATATGCTCCAATATGGCTTCTCTTCTACTAGTCTAGTGACTGAGGAAATACAATCTGCAAACCAAATCCAGCCCACTGTTAGTTTTAGCCAATAAAGTGTTATTAAAGCATAGCCACATCCATATGCTTAATATTTGTGGCTGCTTTGTAACTACAAGGGTGGAACTGAATAACTGAGATAGAAGTCCTGACCCCTAAACCTACAAATTTACTAGCTGACCACTATTCAAACAGAGGAGTGTCTGCCCCATCTTGCCCTATAATCTGGGATTTCTCCACCACAAAGAAGTATAAGACATTCAACAGAACAGGCTTTAGTCTTAGTAGCTAAAAGAGCCTTTCCCAGGGCTGGAGAGATGGCTCAGCGATTAAGAGCATTGCCTGTTCTTCCAAAGGTCCTGAGCTCAATTCTCAGCAACCACATGGTGGCTCACAACCATCTGTAATGAGGTCTGGTGCCCTCTTCTGGCCTTCAGGCATACACAGACAGAATATTGTATACATGATAAATAAACAAATATTTTTTAAAAAAGAGCCTTCCCCATATTAGCCTGCCAAACAGTAAGCTTTCAAATACATATTTGCTGAAAAAGAAGTCAGGCAGAAAGCACAGAAGTTGCAAGGAAGGGAGTTTAGGGTTTTTCATCTCCCAAAAATAATCTGGCACCCTCCTTTCACCGAACACTTTAAAAACTAGCAGATCTTTTCTCATGCTGTGGTTGCGTATTTCAACACAGGAGTCCGCTAGACGCCGAATGAATGAATGACCTGCAGTTTCTGTGCTTCACTTTAGGCTAACAATCAAAGACTAAAAAGTCATTTAGAAAAAAAAATTGTTAATTTTTATCTCTTCTCCCACACTCACTTTTAGTGAGTGCTGATATTATGTTGGGTTTTGTTTTGTTTTGTTTTTGTTTTTTTTTCTTTGATTTTTTTTGAGACAGGGTTTCTCTGTGTAGCCTTGGCTGTCCTGGAACTCATTTTGTAGACCAGGCTGGCCTCCAACTCACAGAGATCCACCTGCTTCTGCCTCCTGAGTGCTGGGATTAAAGGCATGAGCCACCACTGCCTGGCAACATTTTTTAAAAATCCCCTACTACACTAGGAAAAATCATCTTTTCCAGGTGATGAACCCCTTAACAGTGTAGATTTGGATAACAAAAAAGGACTAGCTAAAAACAGAGGAGGAAAGAATCAAATCAGTGGATCTGTTACACTCTTGTATGTATATGTATACATGTGTATGTGTAGGTAGGGGGTCATACATGTGCCTGTGCCCATGTGTACACTATTCACAATGAAATATTAAGCTCACACAATTATTAATAGGGCAGTAAACATGAAAAATATTTGCCTGTGAATATTTAAAGATTACCTATATAGTTAAGTATTACCCCCAAACAAATATATCTGGGTAAAAAGGAAACATCACTAGTCCAAAACCCATTCTACACATTCAAGCTGCAGAAAAATGGCGGCCCATGTCCCTAGAAATGACAAAGAGGATTGGTCTTTCTGGCTGCAAAGGCCATCATCCTGCTTGCCCAGGGCCAGGATAGTAGGAGCCCAGAAATATCACAAATACCAGAAACCCAGCAGGAATCAAATGTTCCCAGATAGGTGACCCAGTCTTTTATTTTTTATTACTTTAAAAAAAATTCCAATCCAAATTCCCACTTCCTTCCCTCCTCTCACTTCCCTCCCACTCCCTCCACACACCCTTCCCCCCACCCCCCTTCAATCTTAAGGAGTACAAAGCACCCTGCCCTGTAGAAAGTCCAAGGCCCTCCCCACTACATCCAAGTTGAGCAAGGTATACATCCAAAGAGAACAGGATCCCAAAAAGCCAGTACATGCAGTAGAGACAAATCCCAGTGTCACTGTCATTGGCACCTCAGTCGGCCCCAACTGTCCACCACACTCAGAGGGACTAGTTTGATCCCATGCTGGTTCATTCCCAGTCCCGTTGGAGTTGGTGAGCTCCTATTAGCTCAGGCACATTGTCTCAGTGGGTGAACCCCTCGTGGTCCTGACTTCCTTGCTCATACTCTCCTTCCTTCTGCTCTTTAACTGGACCTTGGGGGCTCAGCCCAGTGCTCCGATGTGGGTCTCTGTCTCTGTTTCCATCTGTTGTTGGATGAAGGTTCTATGGTGATATTTAAGATATTCATCAGTCTAACTACAGGGCAAGGCCAGTTCAGGCACCCTCTCCTACATTGCTTAGGGTATTAGCTGGGGTCATCCTTGTGGATTCCTGGGAATTTTTCTAGAGCCAGGAAGTGACCCAGTCTTTAAAATACCTTCGTAGGTTATTATGCTTCATTTCAGAAAGATGAATAATGATTAAAATGTCATTTAGCAAAACAAAATCCCCTCTTAGAAAGCCCACAACACATAGGGGGCAATGTCACAGGGAGGAAATAAGACTCGGGGACAATACAGAAAGACAATATTTCTACACAAAATGAAACAAGAGAAAGTGGTCCAATAATCACCCCATCTAGCAAGGTGACTTGGAAAAAGCAGTAGTCACATTCAGAAGCATTTACAATGAAGAATACCAGCAGTCTACCATAAATCAGTCCCTTCTTCCACAACAGGCAGCCACTCAGGAAACCTTCATAAAAGAAAGGATAAACGAACAGCCAATAAATCACATGAGAGGGCTTGAAATTCCCCAAAGCAGAAGCTTGACTTTCAAACTGATTCCAACCAAAGAGGAGCTGAGAGTTCCAAACAAGCCCACAATTCCACAGGAAAGTGGCCCATTTCATTTGCCTGCACTTACATAATACGCCCTCAGAATTGGCCTAAGAGCAGATGTGGGCCACCTTTCACCCTTATAAATCAGAAATGGCTGCTACTTACAATGCCAGCAATCGGCTCCAGTATTTTTAACCCAGTTACCCTGCACTGTGCTCATAGATGGAAGCTGGAAGAGTGGAAGACAGCATAGGAACTCAAGTACAACTGGTGATGACTGGAGTATATGTCCTTGTTTTATATTAAGCTTCACGTGGAAAACACTTGTACAGCATTTAATAGTGTCGCATTCTTTTAAATAACACACACACAGTGAAGCATTAGCTGTAATAATATGTTCCGAGGAAACACACCATTGTGTGACTTTTCCACTGTGTGAACACCAAATAATGCATTTGCACAAAATAAGACACCTACAATGTCGCTAAGAGATACAGTGCTTGCTATCACATATACCTGACTGCAGAGTGAAGCATCAGACAGTGTGTGTGAACAATCCCCATTATAAAGTGGGTGCCATTGTACCCATTTTGCATAGAAGAAGACTGAGGCATAAAGGCTACATCGAAGTTGAGGGACAAAACCAGAATAGTAATACACTCAGTAGCCATAACTTAGGGAGCCTCTCAGTCCAACCCTTTGTTTGCCTTATCTCATGTACCCGCACCAAACTCTGAGGACACTACAAAGCTGCAGCCTGTCTTCAGTAGGACATAATGTACTTTGTCCTAGGAAAAAAGAGGCCCAAGACAGAGCCAAGGCTAGCCTAGTGGCAACCTCTGAGCCCATTCACGACAGGGACCCCAGCAAGTTGAACGGGCTTGCGCAGTGTCTCAAAGGTGTATGTGTCTAAGTTAGCCCTGAAAAGCAGCGCCAGAAAGTCTCACAGATGGGGGACGTAGGTGTGGATGTGAACCAGACCTACGTTCAAATTCTCCCTCCTTCAGATCTTAGCCATGACAGCCAATTCCTCTAGGCCTCAGTTTCCTAATCTCTCAAGTGATGGCAATAAAGAAATAACACAAAATGACATGGTACTACACTTTCACATAGTGTTAACAGCAGGCTACGGTCTGGCTGTGGCAAAGTGAGTGACTATTGTTAGGCATTTCTCTCTCTCTCTCTCTCTCTGTGTGGGGGTATGTGTTCATGTGTGTGCAGATGAACATATACGTGTGTGTGTGTGTGTGTGTGTGTGT
>LOEQ01000170.1:436268-470357 GCA_001685075.1 Bramus lutescens
GAAAGCGGCGGTGTCCCCGCCCCACCCCTTCGTAGGAAACTCGCTTGGGGCGTTGGGAGGCTTGGTAGCCACCGAAACTTACTTTCTCTCCCCTGAGCTCTTTCCCGTGGCCTCGAGGCACCAAGGACTTGCGGATTAGAAGGGCGGACGCCCTCTAACAGGCAAGCTGGGGGAGGCGGGACGCGCAAAGACGCTCCCTGGCGTCTGCTAAGGCGGACAGTTTGAAAGTGATCTTCCTGCCGCTCGGCACCAGCATAGTCCGGAGGTATTCTTAGAACCCTAGACAACCTCGGGAGAAATCACGAGTAAGTTGTTCACCCCAAACACTCAGTTCTTTGCATACGTTTAAGTCCAGTAACATTGACCAATATCTAGTGCCCCTGAATAAAAACGAGCAGAGGGGTTGTGAAAGCCTTTTAAAAGACCCAAGTAATACTATTAGTGACTATGACTCTTATTTTAAGGAAAATACGTCTAAGAGCAAGTGCGCTTGAGACGTGTGTGTTTCCCAGTAAATAACTTGGAACTGGGTGAAACCAGAGTTAAACAAGAATTTGCTGGATTTTTTTTTTATCCTTCTCCAAGATTCAGGCTATAAAGGGCAAAAATGAGACAAGATAGGCATGCCCTTTGGAGTTGTGTATGGTGAGAAAATATAACTCATTACAAAAATGAATATAAAACGTGTGCCATCAGTTTTGTGCCAGAAATTCCATTTCTAGAAATTCATAAGCTAAAAGTTGTGGTCGGTGTTCTAAGCGAACATTTGCTGCGGTGTTTAGAATAGAATCTCAGTGGGTGTGGTGCTGCACACCTTTAATCCCAGCACTGAGGAGGCAGAGGCAGGCGGATCCCTGAGTTCTAGGACATCTACACTACAGAGTAAGTTCCAGGACTCCTAGGGCTACACAGAGAAACCCTGTCACACAAACACACACACACACACAATCAGATTATTTGTTAACATGGCACAATCACACAATATAACTTTATATAGCTGCAAAACATTTATGAAGTTTTGTGATATGGTGAAGTTTATAGTGAGGTCATATTCTTCACTAAAATATCACATGTCAAAGAAGTATTCTAGATGACAGAATTTGAAAAGCCAAGTTGCGAAAGTACAACTCTTTATTTCCTGCCAGACCCAGCTATCCTTTAGGGCTGAGATGACTGAAGCTTCCTTCCACCACCCCCACCACCTCTTAAGAAGAATAAAGGAGAGAGAAATTGATGTCCCCTGTGTTGGTAAATAGGGCTTGCATAGCTAATCACATGTCAACTGAAATCTTTACTCCAAATGTTACAGGGGGTTGGGGTTTTTACTCCAGCCCCACCATTTGACACTATATTGTGTGTCCTCGAGTAACAGATCTCCTCACAAGTGTACCTCAAGGCACTGAAAATATTTCTGTTATAGAAAACCATAGAATTCATCCTAAATATGCACAAAAGCAGGAAGGGTGTGTAGCCCCTTCTGCTCCCGGTTCCTATGCCACGTGACTGAAAGCACTATCTAATCTCTGAACCTGTTTCCTCAGATACAAAATGGAAATTCCTACAGGCCGAGGGTTTTCAGGGTAGTTAGAGGATTTAATGTATACACACACTTCTGCAGGCCTTGCCTTTATTGATCCAATTTCCAAGGTAGATGTGTTTAAGTAGTAACTTCTTGTGAGAGGAGAGGGTGTTTTGTTTTGCTTTGCTCTGTTCTGTTTTCAGTCTACTCAAGGGCTAGAGAGTCTCAGTTTCGTTAAGTCACTAGATCCAAATTTTTTTATTGGCATTCAGCATTCTGAATGAGTAGTCACATGTAAGTCTATAATGATTTTTGACCTGGATTTTGAAGGTGAAGGGCTTCCATAAGCCTCATCTTTTCATAGCCGGTTGAAACTTACAGAAATCAAAAACCTTTCAAAGGTCTAGCAAAAGTAATTCAGTCAAGGAACAATTTGTTTTTTTTTAATTTTGTTTTCTTTCTCTCTGTGAAAAAGCATATCCCAAATGAGATAAAGAGCTTGAATTAGCAAAGAGACGAGTTTCTATCCATGTCTTAGCGATTATGTAAAGTCACAAGAGGCCTGGTGATATCTATGCAGAAAATGAGCACTTGGGAGCAGTTGGCTTCTGCCTTTCCCTTAGCAGCTAAACAGGAAAAGATCATTAGGCTAAATAGTAGTTTTTGCTGCTGCTAGGAATCAGAATCAATAAATGGATCCAATGCAGAGACATGGAAGAATCTGTTTACAGAATAATTCTCAACTGTATACTGATACTACTTTAATCTACCGTATGATTGTCATCTATGAAAACTTCATGTTCAGTCTCATGTATTTTTCAAATCCTGTTTTGCATTTTGGAAAAAACCTTGCCAAAAAATTTCCATATGGAGCATAATTTTTCAATTAGGTGTCTTCTAAGATGGTAATATAGTTTCACAGAATAGAAGAGAAAGAGTAACTTCATTCTGATGGTTTGAGCACAAGCCACTACATAAAGCAGTGGTTGTAGTTGATGAGGTGGTCAAGTAGCAAGGTCCTTTAGTCACGTCTTGGAAATAATATTGAACCAGCCCTGCATCTCTGGAATGAAGCCAACTTGATCATGGTGGACGATTTTTTTAATGTGTTCTTGCATATGATTTGCCAGTATTTTATAATAGAGTATTTTTGCATTAGTGTTCATGAGGGAGACTGGTCTGTAATGCTCTTTCTTGGTTGAGTCTTTATGTGGTTTTGGTATCAGGGTAACTGTAGCCTCATAGAAAGAGTTTGGCAATGTTCCTTCTGTTTCTATTATGTGGAGTAATTTGAGGAGTATAGGTATTAGCTTTTCTTGGGAGTTCTGGTTGAATTCTGTGCTAAAACCATCAAGCTGTGGGCAAAAATTGGTTGGGAGGATTTTGATGACAGCTTCTATTTCCCTGCAGGTTATAGGTCTATTTAAATTGTCCACCTGGTCTTGATTAAATTTTGGTATGTGGTACCTATCCAGAAAATTGTACATTTCTTTTACATTTTCCAATTTTGTGGAGTGCAGGTTTTTGTAATATGACCTAGTGATTCTCTGGATTTCCTCAATGTCTGTTGTTATGTCCCCCTTTTCATTTCTGATTTTGTTAATTTGGATGTTCTCTCTCTGCCTTTTGTTTACTTTGGATAAAGGTTTGTCTGTCTTGTTGATTTTCTCAAAGAACCAGCTCTTTTGTTTCATTGACTCTTTGTATTGTTTTCTTTGTTTCTATTTTATTGATTTTAGCCCTCAATTTGATTATTTCCTGTCATCTATTCCTCCTGAGTGAAGTCTGCTTTTTTCTTCTAGAGCTTTCAGGCGTGCTCTTAAGTCACTAGTGTAATATCTCTTCACTTTCTTTATGTGTGCACTTAGTGCAATGAACTTTCCTCATAGCACTGATTTCATAGTGTCCCATAGGTTTGGGTATGTTGTGCCTTCATTTTCGTTGAATTCTGGGAAGTCTTTTTTTTCTTTATGTCATCCTTGACCCAGGGGTGGTTTAATTGAGCACTGTTCAATTTCCATGAGTTTGTAGGTTTTCTGCAATTAGTGGTGTTATTGAATTCTAACTTTAAACCATGGTGATCCAATAAGATACAGGAGGTTATTCCAATTTTTTGTATCTGTTGAGTTTGCTTTGTTATTGAGAATGTGGTCAATTTTAAAGAAGATTCCATGAGGTGCTGAGAAGGTATATTCTTTTGTGTTTGGGTGAAATGTTCTTTGGATGTCTGTTAAGTTCATTTGAGTCATGACATCTGTTAGTTATCTTATTTCTCTGTTAAGTTTCTGTCTGGTTGATTTGTCCATTGGGGAACATAGGGTGTTGAAATCTCCTACTATTAGTGTATGGTGTTTGATGTGTGATTTAAACTTTAGTAATATTTCTTTTACATATGTGGGTACTCTTGTATTTGGGGCATAGGTGTTCCGATTGAAACTTCATCTTGATGGATTTTTTTCTGTGATGAATATGAAAGGTCCTTCTCCATCTCTTCTGATTGATTTTAGTTTGAAGTCTATTTTGATAGATATTAGGATAGTTACACCTGCTTGTTTTTTGGGTCCATTTTATTGAAAAATCTTTTCCTATCCTTTTACTCTGAGGTGATGTCTGTCTTTGAGGATGAGGTGTGTTTCTTGTATACAGCAGAAGGATGGATCCTGCTTACATATCCATTCTGTTAGCCTGTATCTTTTTATAGGTGAATTGAGTCCATTGACATTAAGAAAATAAAACAACTCTGAGATACCATCTTATGCCTGTCAGAATGGCTAAGATCAAAAACACCAATAATAGCTTATGCTAGAGAGGATAAGGGGAACACTCCTCCATTGCTGATGGGAGTGCAAGTTTGTGTAACCACTCTGGACATCAGTATGGCGGTTTCTCAGAAAATTGGGAATCAACCTACCACAAGACCCAGCAATACCACTCTTGGGCATATACCCAAAGGATGCTCAACCATACTACGAGGACTTTTTTGTTGTTTTTGTTCAACTATGTTTATAGCAGCATTATTTGTAATAGCCTGAACCTGGAAACAACCTAGATGCCCTTCAACAGAAGAATGGATATAAAGAAAATGTGGCACATTTACACAATGGAGTACTTTCTATTCAGTGGTAAAAAAAAAAATCTGACATCTTGAAATTTGCATGCAAATGGATGGAACTAGAAGAAACCATCCTGAATGAGGTGACCTAGACCCAGAAAGATAAAATAGTATGTACCCACTTATAGGTGAATACTAGCTGTAAAGCAAAGGATAAGGAGTTTATAGTCCACAACCTCAGAGAAGCTAAGTAACAAAGAGAACCCTAAGAGAAACATAAATAGATCCCCCGGGGAAGGGGAATAGACAAGATCTCCTGAGAAAATTGGGGGTGTAGGGGTTGGGGAAAAGGGAAGGTAGACAGGGGAAGAGAGAGGGGGGAAAGGGGAGAGGGGAGGAAAACTAGAGGGAATAGGATGGTTGAGATGGGGGAAGGACAGAGACAGAGAACAAGGAAAGAGATATCTTGATTGAGAGAATCATTATGGGGCTAGCAAGAAACCTGGCACTAGAGAAATTTCCAGGAATCCACAAGGATGACCCCAGCTAAGACCCTAAGCAATAGTGGAGAGGGTGCCTGAACTGGCCTACCCTGTAGTCAGATTGACTGATGACTGACTATCTTAAATATCACCATTGAACCTACATCCAGCAACTGATAGAAGCTGATGCAGAGAACAACAGCAGAGCATTGGACTGAGCTCCCAAAGTCCAATCTAAGAGAGGGAGGAGTAAGAATACGGGCAAAGAAGTCAAGACCATGAAGGGGACACCCATTGAAACAGCTTACCTGAGCTAATGGAAGCCTTCCAACTTGGCCTAACAGCAAGGGAACCATCATATGACCCAGACCCAACTAGGCCCTCTGAATGTAGATGACAGTTGTATGACTGGGGCAGACCAGGATGTATCTCTACTGCTTGTTCTGGATTTTTGGAACTCATTCTCTCTGGAGGGATACCTTGCTCAGCCTAGATATAGCGGGGAGGGCTTTGGTCCTCCCTCAGATCAATGTGCTAGGCTTTGTTGACTCCCCATGGAAAGCCTTACCAGCTCTGAGGAGTGGAGGGGGAGAGGAGGGAGTGGGAAACGGATTTGGCGTGTAAAATGAGAAAAGATAATTTTAAAAAATGACTTAAAAAAAGAAAATAATGAAGAGATTTGGGGTGCATTTACTCAACTCAGTGTACTATATGCCAATTAGCAGGCTTCCACCCTCAGTAAGGCATGACCTCATTCATCTAGTCCTGCCTTCTTTGGGTAAGAACAATAACGCTCTTCCAGATGCATAAGAAAACAGGTAGAAACTCATGAGGCAATGGCATTATTGCACACGATGTGAGGGCCCACGTCTCTGCTGCTGCCTATTAAGAGCAGGAAGAAATGCCTTAACTGTCTGCACTCTCCAATCCCACATAGGTTGCTGGTGAGCCAAATTTAGAGGAAATTTTTTGTTGTCACTGTTGTTAAAGTGGGCAACATAAGCAAATGTTAATTTTACAGCCTGGTCTTCTAAATTCTACTATCCAGGAAAACCAAGAATGGCTATTTCCACCTACTCTTTCGTTGTTCACTTGCTTAATACATAACTTGGGGATGAGAACTGTAGTTACATAGCATACACAGTAACTTTGAACTTCACTGGTTCAGGAAATGCTCCATTTATGTTTAATGGCTGCATAAAGTTCTATTTTATAAGTGTGCTATGTTAACAAATCCTCTGTGACATAGCATATTATAAATATTGCAGTGAGCGTTTGCTTATAAAACTATATACAACTCTATCCTAATGCTTCCATGCGGACAAGTGACTCTGCTTACTCCATATGGAAACCAGTTGGTTGAGAGGCAAAGTGGTAATAAAGAGCTTTATTACAGTAAGATAGCTGGTCAGAGAAGGTGGGAATCCTTATCCCTGAAGAGCCATCTTGCTGGGAAACTCATTTGCAGGCAGCTTATAAATAGGAAAGCCATGATCTCAGACTGATGGGTCCCTGCTCACAGATGGAATTTAGACAAATGATGTATATGTAATGGTAATCACCTAGCGATGAAGTGTTACTCTCACCTGCAAATGTCAAGAACAAAGATTACTCTCTCTGAGCTGTTGTTGTCGCTGATTAGCGTGCCCCCTTGCAATTCTGAACTATTATTATACAATAGACAGGCTTGAGTGAGTAGCTGCCCCAATGCCCTATTATCAGTTGCCAATCTAAATGTAATAAAAGAAAACCTACTTCACGTGATTATTGCAAAAGGGTCCAGCTAGGAAAAGTAGGAAACCATCCTGAGATCTGCTTTACTGTGGAACTGCACTGAGAAAATTTCTAGGCATGGCATTATTTTCAGCTTCTGAGGAAGCCAGCAGCCCCTTACTTTTGGCAGTACCACTTCACTTCCATCTTTGCCATTCTGGTCAGTTGTCACCTACCCTTCTCTAGTCTAATTCTCCTGGCCTAGGAAGACACTTTTAGTTGCATTTAGACTCACAGGTAAAGATAATCTCCCCCGCCCAGAAATGTAGTCACATCTTTCAATTTGCTTTTGCCATATAAGGTGACATCATAGATTTTAGAGATTAGGACCTATGCTAGCTAGTTTTTGTTTTGTTTTGTTTTTTTGTTTTCGTGTGTGTGTGTGTGTGTGTGTCAACTTGACCCAACCTAGGTTCTTCTGGGAAGAAAAAACCTCAGATGATAAAATACTTCCTTCAAACTAGCCCATAGATACATCTGTGGGGCATATCTTGACTAATGATTCTTGGACATTTTCTCAATTAATGATTGAAGAAGAAGGGTCCAGCCCATTGTGAGCAGTGCCACACTGCTCAGGCCATGGTCCTGAGTTGTATTAAAAAAGAAAACTCTGTAAGTTCTTTAGGAATATTATATATATTTTTTTTCATTCACACCCATAAGACACAGAGGCCATAAATTTGAGGACAAGGTGGGTTAGAAGGGAAGGGATGGAGGGGGAGATGATGTGATTCAATTTAGATTTCAACAAATAAAATAACTTCTAAAAAAGCAAGCTGAGTGAGTCATGGAGAGCAAGCCAGTAGAGTAAGGCATTAACAGCACTCCTTCATGGTCTCTGTTTCCATTTCTGCTGTGGGTTTCCTGCTTTGTCTCCCCGCCCCCCATGATGGAGTATCAAAGGGAAGTGTGTGCCAAATAAACTCATTGGTGCCTAAGTTGCTTTTGGTCATTGCTTATCACAGCAACAGAGAAGGAAACTAATACAGGATACAAGTGTATCTGGAGGCCATGTTTTGGTCCACCATACTGATCTTATACAGAGAAAGTAAAATACATGGAATCTGAAGTAATGAGCAAAGTTTAATTAGTTCCTAAGGAATCAAAAAAGTTAGTATGAATTCTTAACTTTAGAGATGATTCTGGTTTGTTTTTCTAAGTTTTCTTGTACCAAGCACAATCCAAACTGGCAGTTGACTCAAAGCAGCTTGAAGCTAGGCTCTGTGCCACAAACCTGCAGTGCCAGCCTAAATAGGCTGAAAGAGGATCACCAGTTCCAGACCAGCTTGTGAAACATTCAAGGCCATCCTTTTCCACCTAGCAAGACCCTATCTCAAAATACAGAAGTAAAATAGGGCTAACTACATAGCTTAGTAATGAGTGTTTAGCCAGCATGTACAAGGCCTTTGTTCACTGGCAGATGTATAGATGGCCCAAAACAGCTTCATCAGAAACTTTTAACCTGACATGGATGATGGCTTCCCCATAGCCACGCAGATGGAGCCCCTCCTTAATTAACATCCCCCAGCTTATGTACGCGAAAATCCCTGGAGCCCAGAGCCATGTTGTTAGGGCAGGGTAGTGTACAAATGGCTTGGGAAGCAGATGGAATCTCAGGGGAGGATCCAGTGACCAACCACACCACCTCTTATGAGGGGGTGTCAACAGTCAACAAGCAATGGACCCTTGAAGGCATGCATAGCTGATGCCCTGAACCAGAGGACCACAGTCTACACAGCAAGACAGATACTCTGGGCAGGTTAATAAAGGTTAGGTTCATTCATTCCACAAGTTTATTAAGTACCTACTGTTTATTAAGATGTTAAGGTGGTAGAACCCTTCATCCCAGATCTTGGTCTTTGGCACAGACAGAAAAGAAAAATATTAACCGATGACAAGCACTACTTATTGAAGGAACTTTCATTCTAGCAAGCTTGAGAAATGAAGACCATTTCTAGACTGAAAGAACCTACAAGAAGCCAAAGAAACACATTTCAAACCCTTCTGTGGAAGCATGATGCGTGGCATGTTCATTGTCAGATTCCACAAAAAATTCCTGGAGCAAAAGTGTTCAATAAAACTTGAAACTTTTGCAGAGTGCAGGAAAGACACATGCCATACCCTCTCCGAGAACATCAATAACCTTGATCCCCAAACCTGATCAAGGACATTGAAGAACTGTATCTGAGTCTCAGTCACTAAATAGTAAAGGAAAAGGTATTTCCTCCTCAGGCAGATCAATGGCAGCTTGGTATGTAAAACACATTTATATGTCACTTTTTACAATATTGCCACTACCTAAAAATCAATATAAAATTCATTTCTAAATTTACTTAGCAACAAAGTGAGCTAATGACTTTTTTGTTTGTTTGTTTTTGTTTTTCAAGACAGGGTTTCTCTGTGTCACAGCCCTAGCGATCCTGGAACTCGCTCTTGTAGATCAGGCTGCCTTGAACTTCCAGGGATCCGTTTGCCTCTGCTTCTGGAGTGCTGGGATTTAAAGGCGTGAGACACCACCGCCCAGCACTAATGACTTTTAAAATGAGTTTTAAAGCTGTCTTATTTTTTTAAAGCACCTAAAAGTAGTTCTCAGAACTGTGGAATTTAAGAGAATGTCTAGAAATATATGTTGAAATTGCTTCAAACATGATGGGGAGGAGAAAGAGAGAGAGGGCATAGATGCTATTGCCAGTCTGTCGGGGTTTGAATTTTAGCTTTATCCCTTTCTAGTTCTGTGACCTCAGGCACATTACTTGGTTTCTTTTGCATTAACTCAATACCCACAAATGCTCACCTCCCAGAGTTGTTAAGGTTAATAATAGCATACACTTAGAACAGCAAACATTATGTAAGCGTTGGATGCTGCTGCTGTTATTATTATTCCCTCTCCCACTAGCCTGAGTTCCTTGAAAGAAAGACAAGTGTCTCCTTGGATTACATAGTTTCGGAACCTGCCTCAGTACCTGACACACGCTCAGGTGGTGACTGCACTGTTACTTCGTGCAAAATAAACTGGTGGTTGGCACTGGAGAAGATCCACATATTCTCAAGAGTTACCTTATTAGCCTAAGCCTATGAAAAGAAAGTTCATTCTCTACATTAAAGTTCAAATACAATCCACAGCAATGCTGTGAAAATACTAACTGTTGCTGATTGCCTCAACCATTTTGATATATTTGTTCACCAAATGCCTGAAATCCTCCCAAAGTACCACAACCATCGCATTTGAGCAGATTCCACTCTTCAACAGGAGAAGCCCTCCGCTGTAATCACAGGTCCATGCAGGGTACGTCTCCCAATTCATGTATTTCTTTAATCCTCCTGCCACTTCCTTTCCTGTCCTCCCACAGGAAGTCAATCTGGTGTACATAACATACTTCTTCTACTTTGATACTGTCAACATTGCCCATGGTGTCCCTGGCTGGCCAGAAACCCTGACGCTTACCGTAATGAGCTCTACTAATTTAAGGCCCTTTGGCTGGTTCTCCAAGTTGAAAATTTCTTCCTACCACACAATAAAGAGTCACCATCTTTAGTAAAATTCCCAACATTCCTTTTACTTTGGGGTCTTCGAGCATTGGGCACAACACACACACACCATCAGTCAGCCATGGTGTGTGCTAGAATGCACATATGTGCAAAGGTAATATACAGAGGCCATGATGAAATAGCATGATGAAGAGCACAGTCAACTTTAGGTGGCCCTATAAGGTGCCACTAACTAAATATGTACCAGGAGTGATTCACTGATGTATTTTGATAGAGTATACCCTGCCATCTCCTCTGGCACTCATGTTCTCAGAGCATCTGACAGCACCAAATGCATGAAAACGATCCCACTAGCCCACTGTCACCACAGATTCTAACCTGGAGAAAAGCCTTTCAAATCCGCATTACACAGACCAGTCTGTCTGTGAGAAGTTAAGCAGACCACGCTGGTGCAGACGGCAGGGTCATGGCAAGGATGTGGAAAATGCCCCAGGAAAGCAGGAACCCCGAAATCCCTAGACACCTATGCACTAGTTACTCTATATGAGTTTGAGAATCTGAGATTCAGTTCTTCCATCTTTTAAATGGATATCACACGTAGGTAAATTCCTCAAGGTTGTGAGGATTGTAAATGAATATGGACCACTCAGGGCTGGCTCTCCTTCTTGCACTGAGAACCCTACTGGAGGATGTGCTGGTGAGGGTGGAGTGGGATGTTTCATGTGTTTCTGAATTAACCTGGAGCTGTAGATGAATCATGCTCTTAACACTAACCAGTTAGAACCTTAGGAAATTGACTCAACTTTAGAATCATTATATAATCATCAAAATGTTGATAAAATGAAGAAACAATCAAGGAATAAGAGCAATAAAAAGGTCAGGTGGCTGTTGTGGATTTTCTTGGCTTTTATCAATATCACCCGAAATGGAGTCAACAGCATTTGTAGATGAGCGACAGCAATGGTATCCCAAAGTTCTATCTTTTGTGCCACCATGAAAGCAGTCAAGTACATCAGTAAGAGACCCTCTTTAGCAACCAGAGGAAGCAGCTCACCATTAACTTTTCCCGCTGTTGTGTTTGGCTGTGGGCTCACTTGGCAACTTCCATCTGTAGAGCTCTACCAGTCTTCCAAAGGTGCATTTTTAAGAAGGTATCTCACAGTGGACACGAGACTGTCTTCCTGTTAGCAAAAAAGCACAGAAGTGAAAAACTCCTATTCCGGGTCAGTAGAAATATCTGTACTGAGAACATGGTTTAGGTAGACCTTTCCTTATGTAGAAGGAAATTTAAGAGAGATTGTTGCAGGACTTAGCTGTATTAGGAGAACTACTCTTGAAACTAATTCATTTATTTGTATAAATGTTCTCTGTGAAACATATTGCTTTGATAATGTCTAGACTTTCAGATCGAGTTTTCTAAGCCGCATACAAAATATCAAGTTAGAAGTGATGCTTTGAATTTGCAAAGAAAAATTGCTTCTGTTATCAGGCTCCAACCTTTAGGACATATTTCAAAAGGAAAGGAAGGAAGAAAACAGATAATGTTGCTTGATATAAAATCATACAGCATCTGATTCACTAATATTAAGAATTAAATTTATGCTTGGCCATATCTCTAGCACTGCAAATACCTGAAAATCTTGATATATCATCTTGACATCAGGAAATGAGCAATAACTCATAAGAGAAAAAAATCCTGTTCATGTAAACAATTTAGCAAAGATGGTAGAGATCACAGTTGTCTTCAGTTTCAAAAAAAAATCTTGTTTCATCATTTTCATCATAGCCTTGAAGCAAGTAAGTAATTTACCATGTTCACGCAAGTCTGATGGTGGAGAGCACAGTATTGTGGTTTTTTGAAACTTGGAGTAGGTGTTTAAGTGTGCTTTACGGGGGTCAAGTTCATTTACTGAAGTTTATTTGGCGGTCCTTATATTTATCACATGGCTTCTGTTGTGCTTTTACTTGGTGATAGATTTTCTCTGCTGCAGCGTATAGAATGGGATGCATGTCATCTAAGTGGCCTGTTGTTTATTTAAATATTGGGCAGTTTGTGATCAGACTTTTGAGAAAAGGTGTTGGTTGTTGTTAGTGGTTTTGCCTTTCACAGTTTCACAAATTCCCTTATTGTGTGGTTGCTTCTTATCCAGCCTGGCTTGGATGTCAGTAATTGATCATTGCTACATTTGAAGTCATCATCCTCCTGTGTCAGCGGGTTAATTACTAGTCCAAGGACTGAGGATACACTCCCAATGTGTCCTGTTTTGTGAACGTTTTTTAACAATATTAATGTTAAAATGCTTAGTAAAAGGAAGTATAAGAAACCTTAAATACCTCATGTGTGTATCCAAAGCAGCATTTTCATCTGTCTGGAAGAGATGTAATAAAGTAGGGTTATTAGCAATCATCTGTATATCTCATAACGTAGCTTGATGTGCTATAGGTATTGACGTGTTATTTGATGTTCCATGAAGCATGGAACATCATATTCCAATTAGTCATCCACTTGGCATGTCGTCTTGAAGTACTACTCGCAAAGGGGATTATCTAGAGATGTCAGATAATATAATTGCAATAAGATTTGTTTTAAAAAAAATTTTTTAAAAAAGAATACAGTTTATACCCTTTATAAAGATACTGTAGTGTAGGTGGAGTTTTTCATTGGGACTGCTGGTCAGCTCTGTCCTGCCAGCCTGCTCGCAAATAACCACATAGAGACTTATTATTAATTACAAATGCTCAGACAATAGCTTAGGCTTGTTACTAACTAACTCTTACATCTTAAGTTAATCCATATAAGCTCTACTATTTTTTCAGCATGGCATGTTCATCTGCTACTTCCTCTGCATCTGGCTGGCGACTCTCCCTTTCTTCCAAGTTTTCTTTCAGGTTGTTTCTCCTGCTTAGTTTCTTCCTGCCTAGATATTGGCCAGTTGGTTCTTTATTAAACCAATGAGAGCAATGCATGTTCACAGTGTACAAAAGGATTGTTTCAGCACTATAACACAAATGTTATATTCTTCAGTGAGAAAACTGGAAGGCTAGAAAACACAGAAATGATATCACAGTTTTAATATTTTGTTTTACCAGAAGATAAATATTTTGCTTTCTGGTACAAATGGGATACTTCAGTAAGTTAAACACCAAGATAAAGAAATTATAGTAACCTTAAGTCCATGTGCAGCTCGTATGAAAAATAGGAGGTTCAAATTGCCCTGCCTCTGTTATGGTTCTTATCAGAAGTAAACGGCAGTCAGCAGATGCTTGGCTGTGACAGGTAGGGGCAGCCACAGGGTTCTATGTCTTTAAGTCTTTCAGGAAAAGGCAACCACCATCAGTCACAATTACATGTGCTGTTTGTCGTGGAGCATTTCACAGCACAAAGCAATGGCAAAACCCTTAGTTCTCAGGCTACTAAAGTCATTTTATGAAAATGACTTGGCATGCCACCTTCCTAGAACCTGATGAATTATTTTTTAAAATGTCGATAATACAAGAATGCTAGGATCACATGTGAAAACGTGAGTCTATTTGTATACAGGAAAGCCTCTATCAAAAATTACTATTACTGATATAGCTGGTCACTTTTAGGAATATTTATATTTCACAGGAATGGGGTAGTGGCTAAAGAGAGAGTCAAATTACAATGTCTGCATCTCCTTAAGTTTTTCTTTTTCTTTCAGCCCATATGAGATACTGAAGTTTCAGATAGTTTATGTTTAGTGCAGCACAGATGAAAAATAATGGCACTTTTGTCATGGTGTGGATTCTAAGCAGAAATGAACACTTCTGGATTACAGAACAGGGAGAGAATGCCATTATGTGCCATAGCAAAAGTGATAAAGCCAAGTATCCAAAAAACCCCAAACACCTTTTGTACTGAGAAAAGAAAGGGGGTTAGGGGTGGCTTGATTAAAGTTGCAGGGTGCTTCTGAGAAAGTCCCAGCCCTCTCGTCATGGATGTAGTCCTCAAGAAGAGAGCAGACATCTGTCACAGATGAACATGAACCAGCTTTCTTAGGGGACAATCAAGCTGTATGCATTTTTAGTACATTAACAGATGTTTCTGATAAATCCAACTCAGAAGGGCTCATCACGTTCCTTGTGTTTGACAAGCACAAGATTAAGTCAGTTAAATCAGTCTCAAGGAGTAAAAAGTTGTGTAGACAACCTATCAAGTGGCCCAAAGCTGGGGCAGTCCTGTGAGGGAATGAACTGCTTGTCCCATCTGCATATCATTCTGCTCAGATGTTACCTCTGACGAAACTAGAGGTGTGGAGTTCCATATGAATTTGTAAGTACTCAGCCATACACCTCACAAAATTTGCATCATGTTCACAGTACCGTTTAACAAAAGGAAACTGGAATAATTGAATATTAATATGTCTTACACATTGTATGCTCTGGTATGAAACAGACCATGAGGCCAACCCCATTTCTTCAGGATGCAGATGAAATTGGTAGCTGACCCTGTAAATTTTAAAGACAGTCTTGGGTGTGTGTGGGTGTGGGTATGTGTGTGTGTGCATGCGCGAGTGCATGTGTGTGTGTGTTTGTGTGGTCACGTGTGAGTATGCATGTATGTGAGTGCCTGTACACATAGAGGTAGAGGTCAGAGGACAACCTCAAGGCTGACCTCTGGTGCTATCCCTCAGGGACCTTCCAACTTTTCTTTGAGACAGATCTCCCAGTAGTCTAGAATTCCACCAAATGGGTCTAGGGACAAATTCTAAGTTCAAACTCACAGTCCATCTTTGGTGGGTTAGTTGTTTGGAGGCAAATAATTGTGCTCCATGCCTAACTTCTTCAACTGTAAATTGCTAACAAGGAAACTCACTTGTGAAATGTCATGGTGAAACTCATTGTATGCTAACTAAAAACAATGAACTAAAAAGAGAGAGGGAACTTGCCTATGTAGAATTGCTTGCATTGAACTAGTGACCACATAAAACCCAAAGCTCTTAGGATACATGTTATGGGTCTGTCACATAGCAAACACTAGAAGTAATTTTTCTCACCCATGGTTAAAGGATTACTTGGCTCATCGTAGGTTAATTAAAGGCTATTGTTGAGACTGACAATCCAGATTTGAAAAGAAGTGCGATGTAAAAGGATTGGATTTTTAGGGAGGGGTGGGATAGTCAAGTGGCTAGAGAAGGCAGGATTACTTTTATGCTTTGAGAAGAGCAACCTGTCTAGTGTGGCAACATCTGGTTAGAAAAGTTCCTCATCCAAACAAGATGTGGCCAGCTAGCAGGGTGTTTGAATGATGAGAAAATCCAGTTCTGACAGGAAGCTATTGCCGTTTCCTTAAGGAATACTCTAAAAATGGTATTGGTGCCTAGAATGCAGGGTAGAAATTTGAGGAAGAGTCTGTCTAGCAGCAGAAAACCCATTAAAAAATACTGAGGCTCTCCTAGGCATAGTGGCCCTTGCCTGTAACCCTAACGCTAGGGAGGCTAAGACAAGAGGATCACAACTTTGAGGCCAACCTGGGGTATATAGTGAGACTTAAGTTAAAATAATTTCTAAAAAGATAATGAGGCCTATGCAAGAATGAATAAATGAGGTTCTGGCTGTGGATGATAAGCACAGAAAAAGGAGGTGGGACATTAGATTAGGGAGCAAACAAGAGGGAGGCCCAGATGTGTCTAGAAGTTTGAGATGCTGCTGCTCACGACCATGGCATACCCTGTCTAGCTGAGTTAGGAAGAAGTGGATAAGTGGGAGATGACATGATTTCATAATCCAGAGGGACCTTGGAAACCTGCCTTGCCCTTTGTCTCTAGTAATTCAGGAATCATCATGTCAGAAATTGAGAGTTAAAAAGGAGAGGTTAGGACTTCTGAGAGCTGCGAGGGAATGGCCGACAACGGAGAGCGCCTCCATCCGGCTACTTGTAAGAGAACCATCCGAAGGACTAACTGCTTGCAAGGGCTGCTGTGAAGACCGAACATGAGCCAGAGACTTGGGAGACGGCCAGGATTAAAATCTTTAAAGCTACTTAATCTCTCTCTCCTTCCTTTGGACTTTCTTGCAGATTTTACCTTAATAAATTGACTAGGTGTTACAGTATATTATATCCTACACCAGCGAACTCAGTTGCAAAGCACTTAGTGTTTAGAAATACTGCCTACTCTCTCCCATTCAGGGAAGATAATATGAAGCAGGAAGAGACTTAGCTGTACTAGATTTCGGTTCCTTTGAAGAAATGAAGGCTGAACTATTTTACCCATGTGGAGACAGGACAGTACTCTCAAAAGACACTGAGGGTCCTGCAAATGAACTCCTCAGGCTGCAGGCTGACTGAGGACTATGCTGCCATATTTTGCCCTCCTCTGACTACACAGCATTGTGGGGATGTAGGTCACTTGTTCATGATGAGCCATAATTACCTTTTTTTATTTTTGTCTAAATGTGAGTTTTGACTCTCAGATGGTCACCCCATTTCCATTTTCTGGTATGGGAAATGTCAGTTGGAGGTGGAAATTGAAGAGCAGTTGGGGTTTCTACCTCCGCCAGACTCCTATCCTGTTGTGTGACAGCATGGCAATAGCTATAGAGTTCTGCATCAAAGTCCTTGTTGGCAGCTCCCTCCCAGAGATTTAGTACTCAGCGGGTTGATGGTGACACTTGCTTTGTCCTTTGTCCCCTCGTTCATGGAGGTGATAGTGGCTTCTTCTCCAGACAGTTCTTTGGCCTTTCCCATTCTCTTGACTCCACTGTCCAGTCCCGTAGCAACGTAAACAGTCCCTTCATTAAATCTCTACCAAACCAGAACAGCATCCTGGTTTCTAGTAAAACCCATTCTCTGTGGAGTATGCAATGATGCAATGATCAGATGTAATCAGACATTCCAAACGGACAGGTAACTTCATATTATATGGGCCCATTCTCTTTGTAAGGGTTTAGGTATGTAACTGTGTGCTTGAACACTGTGTCTAGATGGAAGATATTTAAATGTTATGAGATATTGTGAAATGACCAAAATTTAAAGAAAATCATGAAGCCAATAAAGTACATACACACTATGGACTTGAACAAATGTGCCAAACATTTATAACAGGATAAGCACTGCTTTGAGTAAGTAGGAAAAGGAATTTGTTGCACGACTAAGATGTCATACAGTGTGGAGCCAGTGGAAGAGTATAGACACGTTCTTTATAGAGTCTTGCTCAGTCTTAGCTTCTGAGCTCAAAGCCACGGGTTTAGCTAAACCAGCGGATGGAAAGAAATACAAAGGTAAACTTGAACTACAGAGAATGAGCTGGAATCTCTAGAGATAGACTGGAGAGTATATCTGTTTTGCATATCTCACCACCAAAGTGCACCTACTTTTGACTCAGGATTTGAAGAGCTTGGAAGCTGGCAGTACTAGGGACATAAACACTGCTTTATTTTTCTGAGGTGAGCAGTCTACAAGCACAATGTGGCACTCTCCACCGACATATAGGGTGCCTGTAGCATTACTTCTACTTTCTAAATCCTTCAGAATTTTCTCTCATTCCCAGAGTCAGCTCAGGAACACAGATGGGAATTTAGGAGGGGAGGATCTTCTAGCACAGGAAACCTAACAGTTCAAAGCCCCCCGTACATTTCTTCATAGTTGCCATCTACACATTCCTCCTTATCCATACTTACATTACATCTACCTACTAACTACTAACTTCTACACAAGTCACTACCATTCCTGCCACACTACATGACAAAAACACCTTAATGCTTTCCCCCAGAGAAAAATCCCTTTATTCATCTTGGATTGTGTTCATTTCTCTTTTGATTGAGTCTACTCCCTGTTAATACAATTAATATAAAGATATAAATTTAATTACTACTATGAGTAGGGAACAGGGGAAATGAACAAAATTGTGTGTGTGTTCACATCAAAATAAGGCACAAATACGTATAGGTATCCTATTTCTACAGGTGATTATGTAGCTTTAAGTAGTCTATATTTTTTTGCCCTCAACAAGCACTTAAATCTTGCCCTGGGGCCTTGCCTATTATGGAGACACAAATCCTTTGTATTCCTTGAGGATTTGAACCCTTGGCAACCTGATCTGGATTGAGTTTTGTATTTTTCTCCTAATGTTACTATTAAGAATATATTCATATAACTTTGTCAGTTTATGTAAATCTTCCTTAGGCTGACATACAAATGACCATTGCTGAGCATCTTCAAACAAAAGAAATCTATCCCCGCATCATGCAGGAGGACTGAAGTCTGCAAGAAAAATATCATCAGGTTTGTCTTTGTTTTGGAAGTGAGGAGGGTGAACCCACTATCCCAAACCCTCTCTTAGCTTTGGGCAGTTTTCAGAAAACCTCTGAATTCCTTGGCAAGAGCAGCAATACCCGTTGTCACATGCCCATCTTCCCTTCCTCTGCTTACAACAGCAGCCACGCTGGACCAGGGCCCACCTTAATTGTTTATGATCTCATTTGAACTTGGTTACATCAACAAAGACCCTGTTTCATTATTACAAAGGATTAGGATTTCACCCTATGTTTTGGGAGACGCAGTTCTGTCTAGAATAGTGGGATGCCTAAATCTACATTCCAGAGGTACCCCCTTTACCTCATTTTGTAGAAATAAATGACCCGAATTCCATTTGCACTGTCATCCCAGGCAGGAACCACCATTTTTACATGTTGACTTACTACATGAGGAATACAAATGGCAACACACATTGCAATCTCAGCTTCCAAATTAGTGATTTTTTTTTCTGTTTCTCAGTAGAATTGTTCTTCCTTTGGGGAATTAAGAACTTTCAGACAATAGAACCTGAAGTTTTGAGGTCAGAAAGCAAACTTTTGCTCTGTGTCACTCACTGAAAATAATAGCAAGAAGAACCATCCCTACTTTTAGTCTTGATTCCAAAAGTTCTGGCTATGGAGGAAAGTCCATCTAACTTACACTGTATATTACATTCTAGGGCATATTTTGGGGGCCTATTCAGTGTTGCTTTGAAGCTGGTGACATAACTCTTCAAAGCCTGGTTCATCATTCTTTCAGGTCATTTGATTTAGCAATTGTGTAGATAGGATAAATTCCAAAGTCCTGAGTTCATTGCCATATCTTGTCTGCTATAAAATTAGATTCTTGTCCAGAGCAGTGCTTTGTTAAAGACAGTAAATGCATTGCATACAATCTCACATAATAGTTTTGACACCAGCATTGAAAGATAAGGGGCAAGCCTCATCTAAGTTGGAGATATAGTTCACTGAGAACAAAGTATTTCTACTTCTAAGATGAACGTGGCTCAATGTAACCAATCTGGAATCAGGTGACTAGCTACGTCCCCTGTTCTCACACATCCCCTTAAGGAACGGTGCCATATTTGGGTTTCAGTGTTGGTGTGTATTGCTCTAGAACAGCCTTAGTCTGGTTAGGTGTGGTAAAAAGGAACCCATGTTGTGAGCCCATACATAGACTTCATCCTTGTGTGATCAGTGGCCCAGGGAAAGGCTGGCTGTGAAAAGGCTGGCCATAACCTAGACAACAGGTCGAATGTGTCCACCTAATGATTAAAATCCTCTCCTGGTCTTGCTCCTGGAGAAGTATTGACATAAGTCAAAAATACCTTCTTATGTGACTGCAGACGACTCACCTTCTGGTTTCCCAGACACAATCTTCCTGTCATGTTCCTTCTCAGCCCCTGATTAGCCACCTAAACTGTTAGCTGTTTCCTACAATCAGTGTAAATCTTGAGCCATCTTGAATTGCGGATCAGTGGTTCTCAATCTCTGGGTCGAGATTCCTTTGGGGATCGAATGGCCCTTCCACGGGGATCACCTAAGACTATTGAAAAACACAAGATTTTACACAATTATTTATGACAGTAGCAAAATTATAGTTAAGAAGCTGCAACAAAATAATTTTATAATTGGGGGTCACCAGGACATGAGGAACTGTATTAAAGGGCTGGAACATTAGGAAGGTTGAGAACCACTGCTCCAGATGAACTGATCACCCAGGTACATTGCTGTGGTTAACATTTGTGTGGTGATGGGATACAATGTAGAATTGCCTATGCTTTTGTCTTTGGTCAGCCAGCTACAGAGACTCTCCATGAGGCTCCCTAGGTACCTAGGCTTCTTGCTTATACAATTGAGTTGTACTTTCCTCAGTGCTCATGATGGAGAAGCCCTGCCATAATTCAGAGTAGGAATATTTAAGGAATGTCTAAGTCTTTAAGCTTATGTCCCCGAGCTCACCATTTTCCAGTTTCTTACCTTTTTGAAGGGCAAGTTGTTAGCTATCATCTGTCCCATCTCCTTCCCCTACTGTTTCTCGTGCCTCAGTCACTGGAAAAGGAATTCCTGATAACAGAAGATGTCTCAGTGACTCTCTCTCAGTGCAGAACCTAGGGATGAAGATGCTAGACTCACTCTGTAACTATACACGTCCACAGCATGCTCTACACCTGCTCTAAGTAACAAAGGAGCCTGGAGCCACAATGCAATGAAGTCTCTGCCTGGGTTTATTCCTTCAGACACCCTACCATGTCTAGCATATCAAGTGTGGACTATCTGTTGCTTTGGACCATATCTTGCCTTGACATGTGTCTTGACATGTGTCTGACTTGGAGGAGACTTTTTGGTTTGGCCAGTGGCTGTAGGTGCTTGCTTAATGGACAGTTATGTCCATTGAATGGAGAGTGGGCACTATTTTCTCTTGGCACCTTAGAATCTCACGCTAAGAGAAGCAGAACTGGAGGAAGAGGTGAGACAAGTCAGGACCAGGATTTCTCCTACTGTCCTGGTAGAATTGTCTATGATAAGATGCCAAACTACAGAGCCTTGGAACATAAAGCCAGTGAGGCAGGTCTGCATGTCTCTGCGAGTCTGCTCGAAAGAGACCATGAACTGTAGGACAATAATTACTATACACTTCTTAGACCTTCAATTCTGCTAATCATATTTCTATCATCTCTTTGTTCATGTAATATCCATTTTTTCTGCAAAAATTAAGAGAATTGATGCAAAACCCAGAAAATGATGCTTCATTCTGGTTATGAAATTTTTAAGTCAGAGTTTTTAAAACTAAAAATGTGTGTTTATACCTGGGTGTAAATGATGTGGCAGGAAATGATATTCATGTCACAGTGTGAAGGACAGAGGGCAACTTTTTGGAGCTATTTCTCTTATTGCACCTTTCTGTGGGTTCCAGAAATTGAATTCAGGTCACCAGCCTTGTCTATAAGTACCTTTACCTGCTGAGCTGTCTTGCCAGCATATGGTTATGATTTTTAATTTACAATTTTTGAGCATGTTTGTATCTTCTAAATTGTTACCAATAAACAGATCAGTACTTCTTCAGAAAGAGCAAATTTCTGCTGGGAAAGGGGTTGAGGTCACTCAGTTTCTTGGCATCAGATACTGTGGCCTAGCTGCCCCTCTTGAGGAAGAATGAGAAAAGCCCTCCACGTTCCTTGCTCCTATGTCCTCAGTGCTTTGATATCTCCCCAGAGCCACTGCCTGGCGTGTGGGAGCCTGTTTTATTCTAAGCTGGGTGATTCCACTTAATTCTAGTCCTCTCGTCCTATGTGCTTCGTAGCGAAGGTAATTTTAAAAGCAGCCCACACTAAGCCTAAATACAATCCTAGGAAATAAAAGGATGGCTATAATCTGGTTGCTGTTTTTTGTCAACTTGACACAAAGCTCGACATATTTGGGAGAACTCTCTTGAGTAATTGCCTCCATCAGACTGGCTTGTATGCAACTTTTGGGGGACATTTTCTTGGTTAATGACTGATGTTGGGGTTGGGGCAGTCCACTGTAAGTTGTACCACTCCTGGACAGGTAGTCTTGGGTTGTATAAGAAAACAGGATGAGCAAGCCATAGGGAGTAAGCAGTAAGCAGTGTTCCTCTGTGATTTGTGTTTGGGTTCCTGCCTTCAGCTTTTTGCCTTGGCTTCCCCTGATGACGAACTGTAATTTGTAAGCCAAACAAATCCTTTCCTCCCAAGTGCTTTCAACCACAGTCTTTGCCACAGAAAGAAAAAGCAGCTAAGACACTTACTAGTTTCCACCACTTTGATCAAGCACCTTAACTACCATCACTACTGGCACTTTTACCAGAAAGAACAAATGTCTGAGACATAATGGGGGGGGAGACAAAGAAAAATCTCATGGACCAAGTAGTCACAACAATAATTGTAAAGGAGAAACTTAGCTTAATGCTATGTTCTAATTTTAAAGCTATGGAAAAATTCTCGCCACATGCATATGATGGCAAACAGAAGGTAGACATGGAAAAAAATAACTGACTTTAAAAATAGCAAAATAGTTCGCCAAGGTTATAGTCATTAAAGTAATATGGCTGTAGACACTTCATAGCCTTCTGTTTTTAATTAGCTTAAATAGTACAGTGTTCAGCCCAGGCAGGCATCAGCCACTACAGCAGACTGATTAACTTTCACCCCCACTTCTTTAGCTTCCCAAAAGGTGCTGTGACATTGGATCAGGACAATTCTAGAAGTCACAATAAGTCAAAACAGTAAGAATTTGTCTTAGTTAGGGTATTAGTGCTGTGAAGAGACACCATGACCACAGCAACTCTTATCAAGGCAAACATTTAATTGGGGCTGGCTTACAGTTCAGAGGTTTAGCTCACTATTGTCATGGCAGGAAGTATGGGAACAGGCAGACATGGTGTTGAAGAGGTACCTGAGAGTTCTACATCTAGTTTGACAAGCAGCAGGAAAAGAGAGTGACGCTGGGCCTGGCTTGAGCTTCTGAAATCTAAAAGCCTGCCTCTAGTGACACACTTTCTCCAACAAGGACCCTTACTTCAATACCATATGCCAAACTAACTGAAAATGAATTAAAACACTAAATATAAGACATAAAATTATAAAATTCTTAGAGGAAAACATAGGGAATAGCTTTGTAACTTTGAATTTGTCAACATTTTCTTGGACAAAACACACTGTTCATATCATAAACACACAATAATACTTTAATAAATCTTAATCGAGTCCTCTCCATTTACAGATAAAAACAGTTTGTTGCTTGTCCAAACTGTCAAAAGAAGGATTAAGCTAGGATTTGGACCCTGGACTAGACTTGGTAGGATAAATGAAATAAGGGAGAGAGGCTAAGCACCTAAGGAGGGGCTGGTACACAGTGAGCAGGCGTCAGGTACTCTTCTGGCGTGCTGCTCCTGGTTATATTTGACTCATGGATGCCTCCATTGACTAATTAAATTGTACAAATGTGACTCTGGACCAAGGCACATCCCATCTCCTCTTCAGTAAATCAGTGTAGCAGGCAGAGGAGAGTCATATTAATAACTAAGCCCTGGGTGAGGAATTGACCAATTAGCATTGCAGCAGTAGGTGATAGACCACAACTCTTCCTAGAAAAAGCCAAATGGAAACTGAGTTGGAAGAAAGACCAAAGTGATAACAAGAAAATGTGTTGTGTCATTTACATGCAATACTATGATGACACAAAACTTAAGGATGTGGTTGGGTGAGATGTGCATGGTTGCTAAAATAAAAGAGGATAAAGAACTCCCTGGGTTTTCTAATGATTATTTCTAACACTGGGGAAGCTGAGTGATGCACAGGGGTCTCCAGACAGTTCTATTTCCCAAACACTGGCGACTGTACAAATATTCATGTTGTAACTATTTATTGCGCTATCTATCTGTTTTATGCACTTTTCCATAGGTGATATTTCACAATAAAAATGAAGTCTAAAACAGATTGGAGCTCAGTTTCTAATTTGAAAGTTGGGAAAGCAATGTGGATGGGTCACCACGCTCAGTGAGCAGTTGTATGATAAAACCAAGAGGACTGAGAATAAAGGTGCAGGGATTATTTCAAAATTAGAAATACAGAGATGAACTACAAAATCACTGTTGGAAGAGCAGCACTTACTAGCCAGAGTGGCGATTGTTGAGAGTATTATTGTTTAACACAATTGCAAAGAACACACAGCGTTGCATTTTTAACACACCTGGAAGACAGGGACAGTCCATCTTTAAAATACACACACACACACACACACACACACACACACACACACACACAATAAAGATTTATTCTTGTTTTTGCTTTCTTGAGAAAGAGCCTATCTGTGTAGCCCTGGCTGTCCTGGAACCCACAGAGATCTGTCTCCTGAATGCCAACATTAAAGCCATGAATACATGCCCAGAATACAGTAAGGATTTTGATAGTGCATTAGCTGAGAAAGGGTTTGTTTTGTTTTGTTTCTTTAAGAATGAACCATTGATTTAGAGGAATCACTGATTTTTTTTGCACTATAATTTTGAAGTGTGTACCTCAATAGCTGTAAGTAAGTGTGAGATGTTGTACAATCATTGCTGCTATTTCTAGAAGCATCAGATTTTAAAATTTGGACCCAATCATGGTGTCCTCTAAGCCAGGGCTACTGCTGAGGACCATATCTGGGTCACTGCCCTTACTGCAGCTCCTGGTGCTATCAAAGGTGATGCCATTGTCAGGGGCCTGGGCTGCCACCTGGGGCCATGGTGACATCTAGGTCCAGGCTGCTACGGAGGACCATGTCTGCGTCTGTTGTCTTACCACAGCTGGGGTCTGTGTTGATGTCTGTGGCCCATCAAACCACCAGAGGCCACATGAATGTCAGGCGTCTAGGCTGTATTCCGTGGCCATGTTGATATCTGAGGCCCCATGTGCTGCCATATGGGACCATTATATTGTCTGGGCCCAAAGTGCTGCTGAAGACCATGTCTTGGTCCATGGCCCAGAAGCAGCCAGGGTCTGAGCCCATGACTCCTGTTACCACCAAGGGCTATATGGATTCCCAGGATCTGGACAGCCATCTGAGACCATGTTGGTGTCTGAGGGCCTTGCTGTCACCAGGGCCATACTGATCTGGGTGGCCTATGCTGCCACCAGAGCCATGGTCTCTGGGCCAGAACTGCTGCCGAGGGCCATGTCTGGGTCCATGGTCCTGCTGCAGATAGGGTCTGTGATGATGTCCATGACTCGTGTTACCGCAGGGGGTCATAGGAACCATGCATCTTGAAATTCAAGGATAGTGCTGAGTCAGCCCTGCCCCTTACTGGCCCTGGGATAGCTGGCACCTGGGATAGCTGGCATTGCCCATCACTGGACACTGCAGCATGAGAGCTGGTTCCACTCCCCTATGGGAAAGCTGCTGTCCTCAACCCCTGTGCAATCAGAAGAGATGGCCTCACCCCTCACCTTGGGCATGGGAGATCTGGCCCCGAAGGCACCTTTGCCTGAGGGGGACAGTCCAGTGGCTCAGACCAACATCCTGGGCCTTGGATTGGCCTGCCCTAACATCTACCCCATCTGTGACCTGTTGGAGAGTGCGAAGGGGCAGATCCTGTGGAACAATAACTTTGCACATGACTTGGGGCAACAGCAGGATAACCAAGAGGAGTTCTGGTGAGGGTCAAGTGATGACTGTGTGCCAGAGACCTTGAACAGAGCAAGTGCTCATTGCAATGCACATTTTTTGGGTGGGACTGATTGGACAAAAGGATAAACTGCCTGACACACCACAACTCCCAGTGCCATTGGGATGGATGAAGAGGTGTTAAAAGGATGGAGGAGTTGGGTGGTTGTAGAAGGAGGAGCTGCTTGTACCTCCCGGCTGCCCAGAACCAAAATAATCACACAGAAATTGTATTAATTAAAACACTGCTTGGCCCATTAGCTCTAGCTTCTTATTTGCTAACTCTTATATTAATTTAACTCATTTCTAATAATCTGTATATTGCCATATGGCAGTGGCTTACCAGCAAATATTGGGCATGTCTGACTTTGACGGCTCCATGGCATCTCTGACTCTGCCTTCTTCCTCTCAGCATTTAGTCCAGTTTTGGGGCGGATGGATTCAAGACGGGATAGTTGTCCGGTTCCGTCATTCTTTATTCATTAACCAATAAGAGCAACACATAGACAAAAGGACCTCCAACACCAGGGTGGTGTCTTTGTTGTTGTTTTGTTTTTAATTAATTTTTTGGGGGGATGCTACAAGGGTGAGGGGAAGATTTGGAGGGATTGGAAGGTAAGCAGGATTGGGGTGCATGATGTGAAGTTCCCAAAGAACCAAAGTATCATAATTATTTTAGGTGGATGGAGGCAGTTAGTGTATTTATACAAGCATGAGGACGAAGACCAGTGCTAAGGGGTACACTTCCTAAACTCCACTGCCCCAGCTCAGCTGTTTACCTCTTCGCCTCCTGCCTTAAATGCCAAGGCAAGAGCAGACACCCTATCCAGCCTTCCTCCTGTGCTGCTAACAGACATGGTGTGACTTAGCTGTCAGGCTGGTCTCAGTGGAGAGCAGCCTCAGAAGAAGAGCATCAGAGAGGTTGCTGTGCATCTGGTGCTGGCCTTGTGCAACAGTCCGGCTGTGCATCTGATCCTCTAAGCGTACAAGTCTTTAACGGTAGCTTTGTGCTTCCTGCTGACTGTGGCACAGGTTTAGTATTAAAAGGAATGAAGTCTTAAAACATTTTCCCTTGCTTGATTGTGAATAGACAGACACTCTTGTGAGCAAAATAATCAGGACTTGGGATCTTTAATGAGGCCCCTTCTCTCTTTTTTTCTTTTACTTCTCTCTTTAATTTGGCCTCATATAGACCCTGATATTATAATAAAGACACAAGACACTAACTTACAATAGAAAACAATCTAACCCAGATGTTGATGGCAGACTATAAGCACAAGTCTGAGAGCTTGCTTCAAAAGTTGGAAAAGCATTGGGATCCTAGAATAGTAGGCATAGCCCACAGCAAAAATATCCCTGTAGAACTTGTAATCAAGGCCATTACCCATACACAGAAATTACAGCAACCTTCATGTCCATTCTTATCTTCTCCCCTCCTTTTCCTTTCCCTCTGTGGCCCATCTCTCCACATTACTATTCTTTTCAAGTCTTTAGGTTCCTAGGATCATCTAGTGCAGTTGGGACTTTAGTACTCTTTTGGTTATCATGACAATGTCTGTATTTCTGAGGAGGAAGAAGAAGGAGGAGGAGAAAGAGAAGGAGAGAAGAAGAACCAATAAAAACAACAAAACAGTCTTAAGGACCTTATCTGAATTCCTCTCTGCTGGCAAAGTCCTTTAGTTCCTCACCTCCACAGGGATCAGATAGACTTCCCAAGAAGCCTGTCAGGCCTTGTAAACTGAACTGTCTTATGGTTTTAGGAGTCCCCAGACACTGTGTGTGGGAGGAAGCACCTCCCTCCATAAAACATGAAAGCTATTTGCCAATGGCATGGAATAAAGATAAAATGTAATCCAGATTATATCATTAAACTTCCATTACTTTTTCCTTTAATTGTAAATTGAAAATCAACTTGCACAAACTCCTGCAAATGTTATAGACCTCAAGTGCTGTGCCTGCTATTCCTTATGCAGAGAGAAATACTACAGATAAACCAGACTTAAACCTTGGCTGAATTACAGTAGTTTACCAGATTGTATCAGCTATCAGTTAGGGTGGGGCAGGGCTGATTGCAAATAGTGCAATAAAGTGCAAAGTAGCTTAAGCAACCTAGGGAAAGTGTAGGCTGCCATAGCTGCGGAAGTACAGAGACTGGACTGACTCTACACCTTTGGGCTTCTGCTCTTGGATATTTGCATTTTGCAGATAAGGACCTAGAGACAGACCTTGTAAAAGGTGGCCCTTTGCCTTTTTAGTGCCTTGCTTCCCTGTACATCTTACATCAGAGGTCATTTTTCTGCTGACTAGAACCTAAGAATAGCAGACACTTTCCCAGTCTCCCTTGAAGGTGGCCATTGCAACTTTGGTGAAAGTATTCCAGTGGCTTGGGGTATTTTCTTCCTTAGACGTGCACTCACCACTCTGTCCATTCTTCTTTAGAATACACATGGCTTCTGTAGCTGTCTGGCAGCCATGGAAGGTCATAAGGACAACATTTGGGAAGATGGTAGAGAAGATAGCTCTAATGCACAGTTGTTGACCTACTTCCTCAGCTCTGGATGCCTATCCCTGAACACTTTCCCTGAGTGTGTGGTTCTCCATCACACAGCTCCTAGCTGGGCAGTCCTATTAATGAAAGTTTATCTAGATATTAAGAGAACAAATGACACATCATTAAGTTTTAGATATTGATCAGTATTATGAGCACAGTAAATATCATGGAGGTTACTTCAAGTTGTACAATTACAGAAGGTCTCCTTAAGGTGACCTTTGAGGCTGGTGGAGCCAGCCATGCAGAGATCTGGAATGCAGGGTGCTTCAGACAGCAAACAATAACTCTACAAGTCCTAATTTTTAAGAGTATGAACTTGAAAAACAGAAAAAATCCCTTTGGTAAGCAGCAAGTAAGGAGAAAGAAGAGTAGGAAATGAATCCAGAGAAGTAGCAAGGGACAATTTGCCTTTTAGATACGTTTTTGAGACAGGGTCTCACTATTTAACCCAGTCTTGTCTTGAACTTGAAATTCTCCTACCTCAGCATCACGAACACAGGTACTAAAGGTTTGCATCACCATTCCCAGATCATGTTTTATTTTTTAACCAAAGGCTTTAGGATATAGACTATCAGAATGAGATAATGCTTTGAAAATTGATTTGGATAGCTAATTTTAGATATCTGAGGTGATAAAAATCTCATCATAGAAGTAGCTGTTTAGTATGCTT
This sequence comes from Bramus lutescens, assembly GCA_001685075.1. Classification (NCBI taxonomy): domain Eukaryota; kingdom Metazoa; phylum Chordata; class Mammalia; order Rodentia; family Cricetidae; genus Bramus; species Bramus lutescens. The sequence goes on from LOEQ01000170.1 coordinate 465,225, forward strand.
ATTAAATATGGTGACAGAATCTACCCATCTTTCTTATACTTAACCCTGTCCATTTTTTTGTTTTTCAGAGAATATCATATGTACATTAATAGATTTTCTGTCCAACATATCAGGTTTCTCTGCTGACACATAAGTCAAATCAAGCCAAATTTAAAAAGTAGCTGGGCGGTGGTGGTGCATTCCTTTAATCCCAGCACTCGGGAGGCAGAGACAAGCAGATCTCTGTGAGTTCAAGGTCAGCCTCGGTTACAAACCTAGGACAAGCTCCAAAAGCTACAGAGAAACCTTGTCTTTAACTCTCTCTCTCTCTCTCTCTCTCTCTCTCTCTCTCTCTCTCTCACAGGGAGAGACAGAGACAGAGAGACAGAGACAGAGAGAGAGAGAAGAGGAGAGGAGAGAAGAGAAGAGAAGAGAAGAGAAAAGAAAAGAAAAGAAAAAAGAAAAAGTAGAACAGGTTTATTTGAGCAAAGCAACTCCCTGGTGGGTTCTCCAATCCTAGAGATCAAGGCCAGAGAAGCCACTTGCCAGAACTAAAACAGGGAGATTACATAACCTTCAGGCAAGGGGTGATGATGTGTTCACCACAAGCTGGGTTTGTGCCCAAGAATGGTCCAAAGCTGAAATACTTAGGTGGGACTTGAGCTACTGGCAGCAGCCAGGGAGAAAGTTGCAATAGCCACCAAGAATGCAGAACTGGGTTTTTGGCACCTTTGTTGGAGATTCTCTGAGAGGGCGGAGTTTGGAGAGAGAGTAAGAGGAATGGGGCTTTCTGGATCATGAAGGGGTGAGCTAGAGGTTCCATCCCAAGTACACACAAACAGAAAAGTAGTGTTTTATGAAAGAATCATGTCACTTTATAGGCTTTCCTTGGGGGTCTTTTCAAGTTGGGGTCGGAGGGTCAACCTGGCACGTTGTAGGTAGTCAAACGCAAAGACATAAGGCTTGGATATAGTCGTAGAGGGAGCCAAGGATGCAGCACATGTTCTTTGGGGGGAAAACCTGCTTGCCATTTCTCAGAAACAAGAATAAACTAAAAACGTACCCAATAATATTCAGGTCCTTGGTACTGCTAGGTTCTTAATGCCCAGCTCCACCTCCCATGCCCCCTTCAGACCTGAGAACAGTATGGCACATTGCATATTTGAGTGAGAGTCAATCTGTAGGTGGGAAGGTGGGAATACAGTTGATGTTCAAAACTTAACAACTTAAGCATCTGCTCTGAATGATTGGTCAATCTGAACAGAAGCCAGTCTGGCATACAAATGAGAATGCAACATTTGAGGTCAAGCTAGCTCTGTTTCCTCCAGATGACTCCTCAGAGAGCCCAGGCTTCTTAACAAGGAAATATTACAATATATTAGTTTCAAACTTTCTGTGGATTTGTTTAGTAACTGGAAATATAATGCCTACATTTATTAATTAAATGAACAGCCTGCTTGAAAATTATATACTAAAAATAGTTTCATTGACAGTAGACATACTTCTCCGATCTCACAAAATAATCAATAGCTCTTCTACATACTAGAATAACCATCAAAAATCAGTTGTTCCTGTAACTGAAATATGGATAACCAAAAAAAAACCCAAGAAGAACTAAAATAATCCAAGTTGATCAATAGAATAGAACTGAAGACCCAGAAATAAATCCACACACCTATGGACACTTGATTTTTTACAAAAAAAAGCCAAAATTCCACAGTAGGAAAAAGAAAGCACATTAAACAAATAGTGCTGGTCTAACTGTATGTTGACATGTAGGAGAAGGCAAATAGATCCATATCTATCATCCTCTACCAAACTCAAGTCCAAGTAGATCAAAGACCTCAAAATGAATTCAGATACACTGAACTTGATAAAAGAGAAAGTGGGGAATAGCCTTGAACACATTGACACAGGAGAAAACTCCATGAACAGATCACCAATAACCCAAGCACTAAGATCTTTGGGACCTCACAAAACTGAAAAGCAAAGGACACCATCAATAAGACAAAATGGCAGCCTACAGAATAGGAAAAGATCTCCATTAGCCCCATATCTGAAAGAAGACAATTTCCAAAGTATGTAAATAACTCAAGAAGCTAAACATAAAAAAATCCCACAAATAATCCAATTTAAAATGGAGGGTACAAAGAATTTTTTTTTTTGAGATAGGGTTTCCCAGTAGCTATGGAGCCAGTCCTGGAACTTGCTCTGTATATTAGTCTGGCTCAAACTGACAGAGATTTGCCTGCCTTTGCCTCCTGAGCGCTGGGATTAAAGGCATATGCCACCATCACTTGGTGCAACAGAGAATTCTTGACAGAGGAATCTTAAAATGGCTGAAAAACACATAAAGAAAAGTTCAACACCCTTAGCCATCAGGAAAATGCAAATCAAAACAACTCTAAGATTCCCATCTTGTACTTGTCAGAATGGCTAAGATCTAAAATACAAGTGACTTCTCATGCTTCAAGGATGTAGATCCTGGGGAACACTCCTCTATTGCTGATGGGAGTACAAACTTGTACAGAAACTTTGGAAATCAATATGGCAGTGTCTCAAAAAATTGGAGATTGATATACCACAAGACCCAGCTATACCATTCTTGGGCATATACCCAAAGGATGTTCAATCATATCACAGGACATTTTATCAACTATGTTCCCAACAACTTTATTCATAATAGCCAGAAACTAGAAACAACCTAGATGTCCCTCAACCAAAGAATGGATAAGGAAAATACGGTACATTTACCCAGTGGACTGTCACTTAGCTAATAAAAAAAAGTAACGTCCTGAAAAATGCAGACAAATAGATGGAAGTAGAAAAAAAATCATCCCAAGTGAGGTAAACCAGGCCCAGAAAGACAAACATGATATGTGTGGTATGTACTCACTTATAAGCAGATATTAGCTGTAAAGTAAATGATAATCACGTTACAATCCACAGTCCCAGAGAGGCTAAATAACAAATAGGGTTCAAAAAGGGAAGCATGAATATTCCTGGGAAATAGAATAGACAATGCTGGTAGATAGGAGTGGGGGTGAAGTGGGGGTGGGGGTGTAGGGATGGGAATAGGGGATGGAGGGGGAGAGTACTGGGGAGACAACTGAAATTGGGGGGGCAACTCAAGGCAAGAAACCTAGTGCAATGGAAGCTACCAGGAATCTATGAGGGTGACCTTAGCTAAAACCCCTAGTAATGGGGGATAAGGAGCTTGAATTGGCCATCCCTTGTAACCAGGCAAGACTTCCAGTGGAGGGATTGGGACACCAACCCAGCTACAAAACCTTCCACCTACAATTTGTCTTGCCTGCAAGCAGTACTGGAGTAAAGGTGGCACAGACACTGTAGGAGTGGCCAAGCAATGACTGGTCCGGCTTGAGATCCATGCCACAAGAGAGAGCCCACCCCTGACACTGCCTGAAGGACCAGGATTCAGAGGCTAGACAGCCCAAAGACCTAGTAGAGAACTAAACACAACTAGATAAAAAGTCAATGAAATGATTCCTAATGATATTCTGCTATACTCACAGACAGGTGCCTAGCCCAACTGTCATCAAAGAGGCTTCATCCAGCAACTGAAGGAAACAGACGCAGAGATCCACAGCCAAACATTAGGCAGAGCTCAGGGAATCCTGCTGAAGAGGGGGAGTAAGGATTGTAGGGGCAGAGTTTCAAAGATGTCACAAGAAAACCCACAGAATCAACTAACATGGGCTCACAAGGGCCCACAGAGACTGAACCGACAACCAGGGAGCCTGCATGGGAATGACCTAGTCCCTCTGCACATGTTACAGTTGTGTATCTTAGCCTTCTTGTGGGATTCATAACAGTACAAGCAGGGGCTGTCTGACTCTTTTGTTTGCTTTTGGGTCCCTGTTTCTTATACTAGGTTGCCTCATCCAGCTTTAACAGGAGAGGCTGTGCCTAGTCATACTGCAGCTTGATATGCCACATTAGGTTGGTATCCATGGAGACCCGCCCTTTTCTGTAGAGAAACAGAGGAGGAGAAGAAGGGAGAGAGGGGAGATGGAGGTAGTGACTGGGAGGAGAGGAGGGAGGGGAAACTGGTTGGCATGTAAAAAGAAATTAAAATGAATATTATTAGATAAAGGTTAGATTCTGATATCAAAGGATAAAAGAATAAAATCTAAGAATATGTGTAGGATATAAAGAATATTAAAACTATGCAACTTTACTGAAAATAATAAAAGTACTTGAATTAACTGATGGAGAACATATGCTTTTGAAGACATTCTTCAATATTGTAACATGAAAATTCTTTCCTAACTTTTAATTCAATAGGGCTTGGGAAATGCATTTGCATAGCCTTATACTTTTAAAAAATGGAATAATGAAATCATAAATAATATGCCCAAGATATTTTTAAATTAAATAGAAGCAAAATATACATAAAAGCATATCAGAAATAATCAATGAATTCTTCAGCTGTTTTTTAACTGCCTAAATACCAACGTTTATCTGAAATAGAAATGGAGCAATATAGTAATATATTACTCTTCTATAATATAACATAGTAACGTATAATAATACCCATATTATTTCAATAAAAATGAAAGGATCAGGACACTCTAAGACCAAGTTCTCAGCACAAAGGAGATTATTTGTCCCAAAACACAAAGGGCAGAAATAAGAGGCAAAGGCAGGAGATAGAGGACAAGGAGAAGGGGAAAGGAACAAGGGGGTCATGGATATTTGTCCCAGAGGAGGACAAAAAAAAAGACTAGCTCTGGATAGAAAAGAGACAGATGTGGCCAATAGAAAAATGGAGGTTTAAAGATAAAAGGGGAAATCCCATATTAGGGTGGGGTGTTTAATTTTAATTGAGCATGTTAATCAGGTGAGCCAAAGGGGATTTTTGATTACCATACTTCAATACTTTGATAGTTGCACCTTGGTGATCAGCCTCAGGAGGAGGAAGTGTCCAAATAAGGGACTAGACCTTGATGGCTAGCTTTGGGAATGTAATCTAATAATTTTTTAGAAGGCAGAAGGAATGGGGGAAAAGAACAAGGCCTGCCAGAGCCATGCTCGCCATGCTCACCATGCTCAAACTGGGCAGAGTCCCTCCAAAGAAGACTGTAGTGATAGGAGGGGAGCAGGCCCTGCTTTTTGTCCGGCCCAGCTCCC
>LOEQ01000170.1:477755-488624 GCA_001685075.1 Bramus lutescens
AAGTCTGGAGAAACTGCCACCACGTGCCTAACGCTGGACTGGAGGCTGAGGAGAGCAGCCTCAGCCCTGGAAAATAAAAAGTGAGGTGAAAACAAGGTAGAGAAAGAGAGAAACCCACCAGAGCCCACCAGAGACATTTGCATCTGTCTGCCGCAGTGTCCAACACACGCAAACTTCAAAACGTAGGGTTCTTTCTTGCAAATCTTACGTGAGCTCCTCTGCATACTAAGTCTCACCTGAAGTTGAGGCGGGACAGGGGTCCTGGCAAACTGGCTTCCCAGCTATGGACAGGAACAGGTATTAAGTCGACAATTGTCAGATCCCTGCCTGACTCATGACCGAGGACTATTGTTTCCTCTACAGTGTCTATTTTTTTATGACTGCTGAGCCCACTGTTATATGTTGGGGCCTAAAATGAGATACAGCTTCACTGCCACCCCACATTTTAACTCTCTACTCTTCCCGCCCCCACCTTAATATTCTACCTCTAGGGATTCCCAAACCCTGACCACACCTTGGAATGGTGGTATTCTGCCTGCACCATCTGTGCTGTTTTGACACTGGCAGTTAGTTAGCCAGCACCAAGGGGGAGACCATGGCAAAGCTAGAGGGCCTAGCACCTCGCAGCCAATAACCATGCAGAAGAGCACCGTTTTGAAAAGGTGTTTGCTCAAAACTGGGAAAAGAAGACAGTTTCTCATCTTTATGCCTGATTTTTTTTAATGAGCCTTGTCATATCTTTCAGGCAAAGCAAACTCATGCTGTGACTAAGATAAAAGACATCATTGGGGTGTGAGTGTCAGCTATATGTTGTGGTTTATTCTTAGACAAATGTCACTATCTCAAACACACTTTAATAGCAACCCTCCTCAGTCCCTGGTCTTACAAACTCCTCCATCTACTTCTTTCAGACAGGAGGTTCAAGACTTTCTCTGCTTCCCCACCTGCACAGTGACAGTTTGCACGAATTATATCTAATGGTTCATAAGTTCATGAAACTGCGGTTAAAATTGTTCCATATATTGGTGCAGTAAATGTTGAAGTGGCCTTTTGGAAACACTAGAACAAATATAGCCTGAAAGAAACTTTAACTCCCTGTTTGACTAAGAAAATCAGGGCCAAACTTCTTTTGTGTGTGAATATGGTTTTTCAAGACAGGGCTTCTCTGTATAACAGCCTTGGCTGTCCTGAAACTTGCCTTGTAAACCAGGCTGGCCTTGAACTCGCAGAGATCCACCTGCCTCTGCTTCCCACGTGTTGGGATTAAAGGTGTGTGCCACCGTGTCAGCTCAAATAGTTTCTACTAATGCTTTTGAAAGCATTATATGGGAGAATGATTAATCCTAATAGCACCAGAGCCTGGGCCAGAGGTGGAAAATAACAAGGACAAGCCAAGCCTGCTTTGTTGAAATGTAGCCATGTTTATTTATTTATATACTGTTGACACACTGTTTTCTTACTATATTGGCACAGTTGAATGGTCTGCAGCAGAGATCATCGACCCACAAAGACAGTAATATTCATCCCTGGGACTTTTACTGATAACGGTTGCCAACCCCTGGCTTAAATAAGAAAACTTGCCAGCAGCTCTCTGCACGCAGCCTCTCTTCTTCAGAAAGGATTTGCTCGAGGCCTTGCCACAGGCTGACAAAGTATGGATATGTGTCGTTTTTGAAAGCATGAAAGCAGGTCATATGTGAAGGAACACTTGAGAAAGCATCCTGTGGCAGCCTGGGGCTGGTTTAACTTTGTTCTTTTTTACGTCAATGGCATCATACAAATTGCCTAGTCCATTGTTAACTGTAAAATCCCAGGGGAAGATAGGTGGAAAACCTAACTTCTTCCCAAAAGAATCCAGAATAGGGATTATGACCGTTAATTGTGACCATCTTGATAGGGTTTAGTATTGCTTTGGATAGCAGGATGAGTCAGGAGGCAAAAGTTACTTGGTGGAGGGAGAGAACTGACTCCTGCAAGTTGCCCTCTGCGTGTATGGGTGCTCACATGCACACACACGTAATAAATAAAGTCACTATGGGAACGGACCTCTGGGTGCGTCAGTGAGGAATGATTTCTTCATTAGATCGATTAAGTAAGGTGGGAGGACACACCCTATTGCCAGATTAAATGAAAAGGAGAAAGCCCCCTGAATACCAGCATTTATTTATCTCTCTGTGTCCTGGCCTGTAATGTGACAATTGCCTGAAGTTCTTGCCATCACCCCCTCCTGCCATGATGGACAGTATCAAACCGGAAGTCCGAACAAACACTTTCTTAAGCTGCTTTTATCAGCCATTTTGTGTCAGCAACAAGGCAAGTAAGGAAGTCAGGGATTATTAAATGTTACAATTAAAGCTGAAGAAAGCAAAACGACCCTGGCCTGTGAGATTAAGAGATTAGAAAATGCACAGTACAGTTTTAACATATAATAGTCTATGTTATTAAATAATTTTCCTGTAATTACCACTCCTTCAAACAAGCCAAAGACTTTGAATCTCTTCTGCAAGCGACATGAGAGCAGCACAGAAGAATGAGACAACCAATAGCGAATGACGCAGCCCACCAGCGAATGACACAGCTTGCCCACTCTCCACCGTTTTCTTCAGGGCCTCAGGATGTTGGCCCCCCAGAGCTACAAAGAGCTCCACAGTGGCTAGACATGTGGGCTCTGCAGTGGATATTTCCAACTGCTGAGTCATAAGGTACTTCAAGAACATACAAACCTCCCATGATCTTCCCATGTGTCTCGAATGTCAAACCGAGATCTAGAAAGATCTAGAGACAAAACCCAGCAAAAGATCTCAGGAATAGACTAGGGTTTAAAGAAATAAGTCTCATGGTCACAACAAAAAATATTGATAGGTAAAGTCATTAGGAAATAAATCTTAACTTTCTTTGTGAGCTGGGTGGTGGCGCATGCCTTTAATCCCAGCTCTCAGGAGGCAGAGGCAGGTGGATCTCAGTGAGTTTGCGACTACAGAGTGAGTTCCAGGACAGGCTCCAAAGCTACACAGAGAAACCCTGTCTCCAAAGAAAAAGAAAAAAAAAGAAGAAGAAAAAAAACCAAACCTCTTTCCTTGTGGCTCTGAAGGGTTCGGAGTTCACCTTCTCACTCTTGGTTCTCTGCTTAGACTGGAGTTCAACAGCCATCCTTAATGATTAATCAGCCCCTGGGGCAAGGGACTTTATTTTCCTTTCACAGATGAGGGCAGCTTGAACAGAAACTCTCTTGCAGACTGAGAACACATTTCTGAATGCCTGACTCTCTGCTTTTCTCCAAGTCACTCTGCTTCCCTGGAGAACCCAGAACTAGGGCCAGAGCTCACTGGACGTTATCTCATACAGTGCACCATCTCATCATTTGGGGGACTCTGCGCCTGTGTTTCCTTCTCATTGAAATGATCAAAGATCCTGCTTATACTCTATTACAGGGGAACTGAAGCTCAAATCTGGTTCAAAGTGTGACATTGTGATTCAGTGGAGTCAACAGAATTCATCTTCCTACATTTTTTAAAAAAAGCAAAACTACAACAACAGAAATTCAACAACCCAGCAAATGTCTTCAAAAAAGCAGCAATAATTTATTAGTTGCTTACAACACCTACCTTTTGCTGGCTAAATGTGATTGATGTACAAGGTATTAAGGCCCTAGATCTAAATTTCATTTTCACTTCTTTGCCCAAAGAATGAAAGAATATCTGAATTTTAAAAAAAAACTTTAAACATTAATTTCCAACTGGTTAAAAACTTTTTAAACATTTATTTATTTGAATGTGCGTGTGCCCATGCAGTTGTCAGAGCACAGCTTCTGGCAGTTAATTCTCTCTTCTCACTGCACTGGTCCTGGAGTTCTACCTCAGGCCATTAGATGTCATAACAAGCACCTTTATCCCCCGAGCTTTCTTCCTTGCCTAGAATATCTGAATATTTTTGATGGTCTTGGTGACTTAAAGTTTCTTTTAGCTTTTATGTAGACCTGAGGTAAAAGTGTCCTTTCTAAAAATGTTTATTTTACTAGTGAGATATAAAAGATGTATTAACATTTGTTCATGTTGCATTTGTTTATGTAAAGATGTGATGCTTTTACTTTGCTTCCCTAAGGCACCTGATTGATCTAATAAAAAGCTGAATAGCCAATAGCTAGGCAGTAGAGAAATAGGCGGGGCTGGACAGCAGAGAGAATAAGTAGGAGGAAGAATCTAGGAGGAGGAACCTAGGCTTGAAAGGAAAGAATGAGGGAGAAAGAGAGGGGGCACCTGGGCCCAGCCAGCCAGGCAGCTGTCAGCCAATTAGCCTTGGAGGAAGCAGGAAAATAGGACGTACAGAAAGTAAGAAAGGTAAAAAAGCTCCAAGGCAAAGTGTACAGAAACAGGTTAAATTAAGTTATAAGAGCTAGTGGGACAAACATAAGATAAAGCCAAGCATTCGTAACTTGTAATATCTTTATGCCATGATTTGGGGACTGGCTGTTCAAGGAAGCTTGCTACACCTGTATCTTTCAACCTTTACCAAAAATACTTGCAATTATTTTTAAGAGCAAACTGTTACAAGTAGAAGACAGAGGGCCATCATTTTGGGAAAAAAAAATGTTTCTTTTTGAGACAGGGTTTCTCTGTAGCTTTGGAGCCTGTTCTGGAACTCTGTAGACCAGGCTGGCTTTGAACTCACAGAGATCTGCCTGTCTCTGCCTCTCAAGTGCTGGAATTAAAGGTGTCCTAAAATAAAATTGAAAAAGAGTTTTCTAAAATAAAATTTTGAGAAGCTTATACATGAGCATTGCATCTCTATCACTCCTGCCCTTTCCTTCCCCAGATCCTTTTGTTTCCCATCTCTCCCGAGGTCACGATCTCTTTATTTTCTGTTGCACATATATACATATGCATACAACCTGTTGAGTCAGACTGTTTAGGATTGCTCATATACACATGTGTCCAGTGAAGCGTGACCCTAATTGGTTTTGTCAATAAAAATCTGAAAGATCAGAGAAGCAAAGGAGCAGCCATAGTCACTTTTTACCTCTCTGAATCCCCAGACTGGAAAAGCAAAGCTCCTGTCACTTACCACCTCTGCCTTATTACTTCCTCTCTCCATCCCATGTTGTCACTTCCTGTCTGCACAGACCTCTAGACCTCTGATTTTCAGGCAAACTTTCTTTGTCAGAACACAAACAAAATGTCACAACAGTCCAGGGCTGAGCAGTAGGGATTGGACATCCAATACTGAAGTTTAGCCCTGGAAAAAGCACGCATCTCTCGGCAGCTGTTGACCACATGTAGCTTTTCATCTGGCAATGAGGCTACTAGTGTGGGGTTTTCTTTGTGCACACTGACATGTTCACTGGTGCTGCCATGCAACCGTGTTCTTAAGATTTCATGGGTGCATTCTCCCTGTCATGTCCAGGGGACACACTATCTAGGAGCAGGCATCCTAGGTTTCTGAATTTTAGAACCATACTGTCCCACCTTCTACCATGTTACCTGAGCCTTCGGTGTAGGGGCTGCATTACACATGTTATAAGTTGGAGTTGAGGCCCAACAGTTATTTATTCTCCACGTTTTGACCATAGGCACATTTCTGCAACTGTCTCTATCTGTTGCAAAAAAATGCTTCTTTGATGTGGGGGTCACAACTACACTTACCTGTTGGTATGAGGATAAGTGTAAACAGACTGCTCATTCATTTCCTGGCTGACCAGACCCGAGTAATCACACAGAAACTATATTAATTGCAACACTCCTTGGCCAATAGCTTAGGGGTATTCCTAGCTAGCTCTTACATCTTAAATTAACCCACTTTTAGCAATCTGTGTATCACCATGAGGCTGTGGCTTACAGTAAGATTCCAATGTCCTTCTCCTTCGGCAACTACATGAAGTCTGTCTGATTCTGCCTAGTCTTTCTCCATATCTCTGTTCAGATTTCACACCTGGCTTTACTCTACGAAGTCATTGGCCTAAACAGGTTCTTTATTAACCAAAGGTAGTAAAACATATTCACAGCATACAGAGGGGAATCCCACATCAGATAAGTATTTAGAATACAGTTAGAAATTATACTGTTTAAGAAAATGGCAGTAGCTGGTTCTCCTCTCAGGTCTATGACCTCTCCAGCCACAAGTGCTTGTCTAGGACTAAAAGGCATACACCTCCCCTGCCCTGCTGGAGTCTTTTTAGTAAATTCTCAATACTGGTATAGGATAGCCATTTGGAAGATGACTGTTGTAGACTTAAGAAGCCTTCAACTGCTTCCCATGTTGGCTGGACTTATTTATATTTCCACCTACAGTGCATTGTCCACATACCAACAGTTGTGTCTTGGGCATCCTGACTGGGGCAAGTGCATCTCACTGTGATTTTGTTTTGTATTCCTCAGATGGCAGTTAGGTTGAAAGTTTATATATATATGTTCTCTATTTGCATTTCATCTTTTGAGAACTATCTTTTCCTTCAATTAGCCAATCTATTGATTGGGTTGTCTGATTTCTTATTTAAAAAAAATTAAATTCTTTCTATATCCTAGATATGAATCTTATGTCAGATGTTTAACTATCAAAGAATTTACCCCATTCTGTACTGCTGTCTCTTTACTCATTTAACTGTTTCCCTTTCTTTACATAACCTTTGAAATCTCACAAGGTCCTAGTTTTCAGCTATTGACCTTATTTCCTGATTGATTAGAGTCCCATGCAGAAAGTGCTTGCTTGCGGTATATCTTGAACTGTTTTTCCTTTTTCCTCTAAAACTTTGGGACTTTTGGGTCTTATGTCAATGTCTTTGATCTTTTTGGAGTTGACTTTTTGTAAGGTGTAAAGTAAAAATCTAGTTCTACATATGAGTATCCTTTTGTTTCAGTAACATTTGTTAAAGAGATTGTCTTTTCTCCAAAATGTATTTATTTGCCATTTTTGTAAAAATGAGGTGGTTGCAACTGTGTGGTTTTATACCAGAGTCTTCTATGGTGTTCCACTGATCATCATGTCTGTTCTTATTGACTCTGTAATATAACACAAAGCCAAAGATGTGAGACCTATATTCGAGAGAGAGAGAGAGAGAGAGAGAGAGAGAGAGTCTCTCTCGTTTTTCAAGACAAGGCTTCTCTGTGTAGCTCTGGCTGTCCTGGAACTCCCTCTGTAGACAAGGCTGGCCTTGAACTCAGACAGAGATCCACCTGCCTTTGCCTCCCAAGTGCTGGGAATACAGTCGAGCACCACCACACCTAGCTCATTTTCTGCATCTATTAACATTTACTCTATTAAATGATCAGTTTTAGAGAAAACTCCATGGGCTGCAGAGACTGTATATTCTATGGTGTTTGCATGCAACTTTCTGTATATATCTGTTAGTCTCATTTGACTTATGATATCACTTAATTCAAATGCTTCATTGTTGGGATGATCAGTTCATTGGTGAGGGTGGGGCATTAACATCACCCACTATTATTGTGTTTGGTTGATCTATGGCTTCATATTTAGTAATATTTGTTTTATGAAATTGGGTATGTCAGTGTTTGATGTATATATGTTTAGTATTGTAATGTTTTCTTAGTGGATTATTTCATTCATCAGCTTGAAATGACCTGGGTTAACACATTTAACTTCCTCATAACCATTTACAGCCATTTCCTATTTTTACTCTTAGGCCTGCACAATCAACAATTAAATTTCTTGCTCTAGTTGTGCCTTTTCTAGATATTTCATATACATGGAACTATACAGATTGTGTCCAGTGGTCTCTTTTTTTCAGTTTTATAGCACCTATTGACAGGTAAACCTTTGGATTGCTGAATAAATCTAATGTGTGGACACAGTACCTTTTGTCTTCCCATACATGAGATAATTGGCTGTTAAGTTATTTGTAGCTGAAGAAACTGACTTCAGGGGTTGGTGAGTGCAACAGCATTAGAATCTGAGTTCGGGTCCCAATATCCATCTACAAAGCTGGGCTTGGCTGCAGTTGTAATCCTGGTACTGTGTGAGGCAGAGAGTGGAGGTTCTTCATGGTTTGCTGACAGCTAAGCCCCTGTCTCCAGGGTCAGTGAAAGACTGCCTCACACAATGAGGTGGCGAGTGATAGAACAGGACACGCCACCCTCCTCTGACCCAGGAATACACACTTGGCCATTTGTGCCCACACATGTGTGCATACACCACATGCACATGAAGTGGGGTGGGGTGGGGAAGACAGACAACAGGGACAGAAGAACCTGACTGCAGCTGGCCTAGCAAGTCTCCACAGATCACACACCACTACCTAAGAGAATCAGAGCCAGGGTTTGGATCCAGGTTACCTCACTCTAAGGCCCAGACACTCCATTGCTAGAATCAGGTCATGAATTTGCTCCTTTACATTGTTTCTATACACTTTACAACATAGATACTGTGGTCTAAAACTTAGCGAAATGTCTTTAAATTTATTTAAATCATTGCCAATGAAGCTATGATGTATTACCTCTTCTAGGTATTGGCATAGAACTTTGTGGCCAATGTTTTGGCTTGCTTTACTTCAGTGAAACTTCAATTTCAATCTTCAATGAAAGGATTGACCAAAGATTAGAACTATGGCCACAAACTACCTCAGAAATATATTCAAATTCATCACCAGCACCTGCTGGAGGTTTGGGACTCATTTGCACTGCTGTGGAATTGCTCTGGAGCTCTGGACATATGCTTGAGACAAGATTGGAGGCAGATGAGCAATGGCAGAAAACCTTCCTCAATGAGAATATATTCTGATCAATGTTTCTATTGTGAAGTCAGACAGTAGTGGAATAAATACTGATATTTTTGTGGATTCATTTCTCTTGCAAATACTTAAATGTTTTCCCCTATGTGGAATAAAATTGTACCTACTATAAAATGTAGAATTTTAAGTATTGGAGAGTATATAATTCAGTGCTGTTGAATACATTAATAATATGCATTAATCAATATCAACCAGCTGCATGGATGGTTTTCATTTTGTAAAACTAGAAACTCTGTACTATTAAATAATTGCTCATTTCTCCCTCTTCATGCTTTGCAGCAACCATTCTACTAGCTGTTTCTATTGTTTTGACTACACAAAATACTCCATACATGTAAATTTACACAGCATTTCTCTTTGATTGGCTTATTTTACTTAGCATAGTGTTCTCATGGTCCATCTGTATTACAGCACATGCCAGTGTTTCCATCAGTCTAAGGTTGAACAATGATCTGTCATATATGTATATTGCAGTTTCTGCAGTCATTCATCTGTTGCAGGGACATTCGGTGTGTTTCATGTCTTAGCAACTGTGGATGATCCTATCATAAACAACATATTTCTAATTGTGTAAATATATATCAAGAAGAGGAGTTTGGATAATAAAGTATTTCCACTTATAATTTTTGAGGGAATGGAATATGTTTGGTCATTTTACATCTATGCCAGTAATACTCAAAGGTCCCAATTCCTCACTATCCTTGTTTATCGGGGACCTCTGAGTGCCAGCCTCAGTGTCCCCTCAGGGTTCAGAAGAAGACTCACAGTAAGCAAGGACTTAGAAGGATCTGCGGAAGAAAATGAACTCTCCACTATGTACTTTTCTGCATCAGTTTCTTTATTCTTCTCCTGCTGTACTCTTTTCTGTTCTGCAGAGTTTTCAGTTGATATACACATGCAAAACAAAGGCAATTCTCTGAACTTGGACATCCCTTTATCTTTGAAGGTCCCAAATGTGATCTATATGAGAGACTCCTTTCCTAACTACATGTCCTGCCAAACGAAAGACAGGTGCAGGTAAGTGGCTTCTAATGTACCTCAGGGAACAGAACGGAGATATGGCTGTAGGAACCAAGGCTTCTGGCTACAGGACTGAATTCTCTCCCTGGAGGTCTCACGGGATGGGGGTTCCTGTGCTGTGTGTTTTTAGTTATAAAAAGAGGATTAATTTTATTAAATACTGTTCTTCATCTTTCCACACTGTTACTGTGGTATAGCACATTGTTAATTTTTTTTGTATTTTGAGGAATAAAATTGAGAAATAAAATCCACTGGGTGTACGCATCCTTCAATATGTGGCTGACATTGTTTGTAACATTTTGTTGATCATTTTTTGCACCAGTGTTCATATGACACATTGGTCAGCATTTTTATTATTGCTGTATTTTATCAGGCATTGAAATCAGTGTCATACTAGTGTGGTAGTTTCAGTGAGAGTGGTCCTCATCGGCTCATACATTTGAATATTTGGCCCCAGTTTACGGGGCTCTTTTGGGAAGGATTAGGAGGTGTGGCCTTGATGGTGGACATGTGTCATTGGAAGAAGACTTTGGGGTTTAAAAAGTCTGTGCCCTTCTCATTTAACTCTTTCTTGTGCCAGTGGATCAAGATGTGAGCTCTCAGCTCCTGCCTCAGAGTCATGCCAGTCTGCCGACTACTATGATCCCAGTCATGGTGGTCACAGACTCTCACTCTCTAGAATTGTGAATCTCAAATTAAACACTTTTTTTTTCTATATTGCTTTGGTCAGGTGTTTTATCACAGCAACAGAGAAGTAAGTGAGACAACTCTCCTCACAGAGTCAGTGGGGCATGTATGTGCTATAACAGGGTCCCCATAAATAGTTTAAGAGCCTTATTTAGAAAAAAAATCACACAATGAAAACAATAAAAGTGAATGGAGTTAGACCCTTCAAGTCCTCTTTCTGGACAGAAAAAAAAAGGCTCAGTAGACAAAGACATCACCAAGTCTGATGACCCAAATTCGATACCTGGGTCCCACATAGTGGAAGGAGAGAACCAACTCCTGCAAGTTGTCCTCTGACTGTCACGTGCACACCGTGTCTCCTGCATGTACACACATAGAAGATAGATACATAAATGTAATTTTTAACTATTAAGTTGTCTTTC
>LOEQ01000170.1:502264-528301 GCA_001685075.1 Bramus lutescens
TGTGTGTGTGTGTGCTTGTTTTGGAATCTGATTACAGCCTTGTATCAAAGTTTGGCCATCTGCCTACCGACCTGCATGGGGTGACCTCACTGTGTAACCCAAGCTGTAAGTTTATGGAGCACTCAGTAGGAGGTTCTTGGGCAGCCCATTTGGAGCAATACGCTATTGCTGAGTTTGTATCTTCCCTGGGATTAGAAAAATAAAGCTTTCGGCCAAGGCGTTCTGTCTCAGAGCTACCACGGAAATGGTTCCAGGGGGGTATTAGAACATTTGTTCCTAGGGCTTGCAGGGTCTCGAGCAAATGTGCATTTGCTTTAGGCATGAAAGACACCATGGGGAATGAAAGCTTTTTGTAAAAAATATGTTTTATTTTTAGAAGTTAGTTTGATGAACACCAGGGTAGATATTTGTTTTTGTTCTGTTGTTGATTGTTCTACTAATTGTACTGTTTCCGTGGGAGGACAAAGAACCAGGTGTCCAAAATGCTGGAGATCATGAAGAAGGTTTCATGGGCTATCACTTTACGTGTTGTTTTAATTGCCATCCCACAGAGAGTCATAACTCAATGCCATGCTTCTTGGTATATCTTATGTGAGAGATGATTTCACAAATGAGTACATCTCACTAAGAAAATGTTGACATCTGGTTACAGGAAGAAACGAGAGTATGTTGTGTGACTTTTCCTGGGGAGATGTAAAGAAGGCAGGGTTTCCTGAAATAGAGTACCAAAAAAGCCAGAGAAGTGATTCCATCCAGGTCCAACTTAGAGAGCCAATGAATTTCCTGAAGTTATTTACAGGAGCGTGGGTGACAGCTGCATCCCTGAGTGGTCCCACCCTACCATGGATGATGACCCATAAAGGATGCATCGGTGAGTCCTATCCCTAAAGTCAGCTTTCCACCTTATATACTCCAGCAATGCCCTTCCCCCATGCAGCCCAAGACTATGTGTACCTGATGGCCAAAACAAAGTACATTTAGAATGGAAGAAGGTTTTGGTGCCAGCCTTTCCCTTTTATGAAGGCATGTTTACAGTTCCACCGTGGTTACTGTAACCTTGCTCTCACTGTATCCCCTTCTTGTTGCCATGACTTCAGGCTCTTTGATAGCCAGTGTCACTGGCCAGGAGCAAAGGGCTCTATTACAACAGCCCCTAACTCACACAAATCACTTCCAAGAAGGCTACAGATACAAGTGTGAAAGATGGAACGTTTAGACAAATTCTAGGATGGAAAATATTCGCTGTCTCTTAGGTCAAAGAAATAAGATAAAAATATACATGGGAAAGCCTAAAGTTTGCTACCCCAAACTGAAAAACTTTTATGCATTAAAATAGCAAAAATAAAGAGAAAGGATAGATTCAGAAAACATATTCCCAAATCATAGTTAATTTATGAAAAAATGAGGACTCTTACAAAACAATAATAGGGCCAAAACATAAAAACCCAGATACTGCTAAACAGCTCCTTACAGAAGACATTGTATTTGTCACCAAGCTTATAAAAAAAGATGCCCAGCTTCTCTAGTAATCAGGCAAGTACAATTTAATAGTACTATAACATCTCAAGCTCAAAAGGTTATCTGAAAGTATAAAAACCAGCACAATGCATTGGCAAGAAAGTAAGCAAATGGAAACAGCCAAACACTGTTTATGGGAGTGCACCTGGCATAGCCACTTCAGGAGGCAACTTGACAATATACAGAAAGGCTGGAGGTCTTCTTAGCCTACAGCTTAGCCACATTATTTTAACATGTATCCTAGGTAAGGTTTCGAACATGCTTGAAAGTTGATAATTCTCTAAGCAGCCATTGTGTTCCTTCTTAAAATGAAATATTGAAAATCATACTACAACCACTTGGGAAAATGGTAGGCAAGCTGTGGCAGTGCCTTCCAGATTAGTGCCCTGGAACTGGCTGTGCCCATATGGCTCTGTCTCAACACAACGATGAGTGAAAGGGGAACTAGGGTGATAAACACCGTGGTTTTTATATCAACTTTAAAATGAGCAGTGTAGATACTGATACCACTGTCTACAGGGCTTCTCTTTTGAAGATAAGACAAGATGTTCCAGGCTACATTAGCTTTGGGAAAGGAACACAGGATTGTGTGCACAGAGTTTCCAGTTAACTTGGAACGATTTCTCAAGCCATATGACTCCACAGGTAAGCATTATACAGAGAGTCTGGATGCTCACAATGTTTCGTCAAGGAGGAAAAGGCAGCACTTTGATTAGTCCCCAAAGAATACCTAATGATATGATTGTGGAGATTAAGGACAGGAAACCACAAAGTCCCAACTTAAGAAACTCTATAAACTTTACTAGACAATATAACATAGTTATTGAGTTTTCATGCCTGGTGGGTGTGAGGCCCACTTCCAAACACAGCTGCATGGGAAACTCTATTAAAGATCCACAGCTTTTTTAAGTCCCCTTCTGGCCCCAGTCCACAGTAATAGTAATGAAGAATGAGAAAGTTTTGGATGCTGTGTCCTGGAAATCCCATCTGGCTCTACTCTCTTCATTGAACTGATCTTACTGATCCCTTAAGATGTGCTTTTCCACCTGAATGGCTCTTGATACTCTTCTTTATACTTCTTTATATTTCTTTATACTGACAATATGAGCTTGACCTGTACTAGCCAGGCAGAGGGCAGGAAGCATTAGTTGCTATTTCAAAAACATTACTTTCTTAGAAAGGTCTCTTCCCTATGATGACTTGAAACTAGACAGGAAATGGAGATATAAGAAGTGGGGGGGGTGCGTAGGTGGGGAGGGGCAGCTACTTTGTACACTCTGGCCAGAGTCAGAGTTATCTGACCAATCATTTTTAAAAGCACTTACTTCATTTATTTACTTTTGAGACAGGGACTTAATAGCCAGGACTTACTGGCTGAGAACTCACTATGTAGACCAGGCTAACCTCCATCTCACAGAGAATCAGCCTCTGTTGCAGAATACTGGGATTAAAGGTGTTGTGTATTACAATGCCAGGCCATAATAAAACACTTATTTTAAAAAGAAAGAGAGCATCTTCTTGAGAAAACAAGGTAAGAAGGTTGAAAGTTCAAGGTCTGCCTGAGCCAATCTAGGCAGCTCAATGGGATCAAGTCTAAAGATAAAAACCTAAGAGGCTGGCATTGTAAGCACAGCTGCCCAGCATGTGTGAGGCCCTAGATTCAGTCCTCAGTGGAAGGAATGGAGGAGAGAAGGAAAGGATGGAAGAAAGAAGGGAGGGAGACAGAGAAGGTGGACTCATTAAAAAATTGTGTTTCAAGGATTGGCAAGACGGTTCAATGGGAAGAAGATGGAGACACTTGCTACCAAACATTCCAATCTGAATTTATACCCAGGACCTGTAGAAAGAAGTTTCTGTTTGCCTGGTCCTGCAGCCATTCAGTCCCAAAGAAACACACAGAGGCTTATATTAATTATAAACTGTTTGGCCTATTAGCTCAGGCTTATTATTAAATAGCTCTCACAATTTAAATTAACCCATAGTTCTTGTCTATGCTTAGCCACGTGGCTTGGTACCTTTTCTAAGTAAGGCACTCTCATCTTGCTTCCTCTGCATCTGGCTGGTGTCTGACTCTGCCTTTCCTCTTCCCAGAACTTTCTTAGTCTGGTTGCCCCGCCTAGACTTCCTGCCTGGCTTCTAGCCAATCAGCATTTTATTAAACTAATATGAGTGACAAATCTTTCTAGTGTACAAGAGCATTATCCCACAGCAGGAACCTACATGGTGGAATGAGATAATGGACTCAAATGTCATGTGTATATGTCTCTCACATGCCTGTGAAGACTCGCTCTTGCTCCCATGCACAACAGATACAAATAAATATAAAATTTAAAATATGTAAATTTTCAAAAACTTGGTTGCTCTCAGGCAATATATGTAAGCTAAATAATAAATATTTTGGGAAGTAGATGTCTAAAGAGTTTTCAGAATTGGACTTGTAACTATTTCCACTGAAGATGGAATCCAGGACCTCAGGCATTCCAGGCAAGTTTTCTACTACCAAGTTGTATCTCCAGCCCTTGTTTTACTTTTTACTTTAAGACTGAGTCTCATTAAGTCAGCTAAGAATTTAGATGTCCGCTTTCAGTCAGAGGTCAAGGTGAGGTGACATCTCTGTGCACAGACCTACACAATGATGAGTGGCCTTTGGGTTCTAGAGAACTCTGTTTCTTACTAGGTCTCAATTTAGCTATTGTGGAAGGAATAAAACTCAAAGGGCAGGACCAGGTTTGCCATGAAAAGTCAGGGATGTGTCCAGGAAGCCCCTGGTACTGCTGATCCTATCTAAGTCCTGATAGCTGCAAATTTTATGAGAGATGCTAATTTGTTTCTGCTGTTTTGTTTTTTGTTTTTGTTTTTCTAGACAGGGTGTGATGGCTAGTCTTGGTTGTCAACTGGACTATATCTGTAATAAACTACAATCCATAAATGGAGGGCACACTTGTGATCTGGATCTTGAGGCTAGATGATACACACCTTTAAAACAAATCTTGAGGCAGAAAAGCACACCTTTAATCTGGGCCACAGCTTCTGTGAAAGTCTATATAAGGACATGGAAGGGTTCATCCTTCATCTGCTTACCCTTGTTTTGTCAGCACATCCATTCCATCACTGGCATTGGACCCCGCTTCTTCAGGATTCCAGCATATACAGAAGACCAGCTGAGACACCCAGCCTTGTGGGACTGAGCAACTCTAGATTCTTGGACCTTCCAGTCACAGCTAGCCATTGTAAAATAGATTCTCTCTCTCTCTCTCTCTGGAGGGTATGATGGCTAGGATAGAATAAGATATAATTACTCTCTCTCTCTCTCTCTCTCTCTCTCTCTCTCTCTCTCTCTCTCTCTCTAAGTAGTCCCATAAGTTCTGTTATTCTAGAGAACCCTGACTAATAAACACACAGGGTTCCTCTGTGTAACCCTGGCTGTCCCTCACCCTGTAGACCAAGGTGGCCTCGAACTCAGAGATCCAACTGCCTCTGCCTCCCAAGTCCCGAGTGCTGAGACTAAAGGTGTGCACCGCCACTCCTGGCTTGAGACTAGAGTTTTAAAATTCATGCTCAGAGAGGGATCTTTGAAGACAAGTTTCTGGAGTCAGGGTAACTGAAATGTGTTCCTAGTCAGCCAGTGTTTCAGCAGCTATTGTCTCCAGACCATCGGCTCTTGGGAAATTGGTGACATTAGAATTCTTTGGCTCTATCCCAAACCTCCTAAACTAAACCTAAACTAGAAACTCTCAAGGGCAGGCCCTGAGTGCTAAAATTTAAGAACCTCTACATCAAACAGGATAGTCAAATAAGTGACATAGAATTGCATAAACACCAGGTCCAAACTCACTGGAGGTCAAGTTGATAAATAAGGCAGAGAAGGTTTAGGGCTCAAGGAGCAGGTAGAGAAAGCATGGAACTTCTGTCAAATGATTCTCAATGTGGACCAGGCAGTCTCTGTGTGGTTTGAATATGGTTTATCACCTCTGAAATTCAGGTTGAAATCTAGTCCCCATCATGACATATTAAAAGGAGGGACCAAAAGGGACTTTGAAGAGGTACTTGTGGGGGCTGGAGAGACAGTTCAGTGGTAAAGAGTATGTACTGGTCTTCCAGAGGACCAGAGTTTGGTTCCTAGTGTCCATGTCAGCTTTCTCACCATTACCTACAACTGCAGCTCCAGGGTATCCAATACCCTCTTCTGGCCCCGATGAACACAATTGTGTGCACCCCCACATATGTGTACATAATTAAAAAGAAACAAATAAACACATAAATAAAAAGAAGTGACTAAGTTTCTGCCTTCATGAATGGACTAATCTATTCATGCAGTTAGTGAATGGGGGACTCTACAAGTTAATACGTTATCTTGGTAGTAAGTCTTCTATGAAAGCCCATATAATTAAGTCTTTCACACTGCTATAGATCTTATCCAGTAAAAATGTCAGTCATCAGCAGGGCCAGTGAGATGGCTCAGTAGGTAGAGGAGCTTGCTGCCAAGCCTGTTAACCTGAATTCAAACCCCAGAATCCACACAGTAGAAGGGGAAGAACTGATTTCCACAAGTTGTCCACTGATCTCCACACATGGGCTATGATGTAACCACCTCATGAGTAATAAATAAATAAATATAAAATAAAATTAAAAGGAATGTTATCACCAAGCACTTTCCCTCAATACTGGACATGAAATAGGAGCCAAAATAAACCTTTTTTAAAAAATAATAACTTGCCCAGTCGGTGGTACTGAATACAGCAACAGAAAAACAAACCAAGACTATATGGAAAATGCATCTGTTTCCTTGGCTCTTCATTGGAACAGTGAGCAGTGAGTCACTGTTGACAAGCAACAAAGCACCGACAAGCTATCGTGGGTCAGGTATGTGAGGAAGGATGGACAAGCTCCAAGGGTCCACAAGAGTAACAAGCAGGCAATCGTCACTGTGGCTCAATGGATGTTACTGGATGTGTTAGATCCCAAGGAAAGCTGGTGAAGGGTAGGAATGGGAGGAGCAGGGGAAATGTTGAGACGGAGTCCAGGAAAGGGATTGAGTGGAGGATAGGCCCATTAGGCTTCTATTACTGCTAAAGCTGTTAGAATAAATGGCTGGTATGAGGCATAAGCTTCTGGGTTCTAAAAACACAGCAGGAATTTTTATGACAGGAATTCTGCCAGCAGCACCTTCCAAGTTCTCCCGCCATGTGGTGGACCTACACAGTAAACATATGGGACCAGAAGCGGGCCTTTTACACCTTTAAACCAAGTAAGTACTTTGTCATATACCTTGGACTATTCTGGAAAGAAATTTGTATGTATGTGTGTGTGTGGTATAAGGTCATATGTAGGTTGTTGCTTTACTCTTTACTTTTTGGGGGCCCTCCACCCAGCTCCCAAATAAATCACACGGAGGCTTGCTGGTTCTTATGAATGTCTGGCCTTAGCTTGGCTTTTTCTTGTCAACTTTACTTAAATTATCCTGTCTACCTTTTGCCTCTGGGCTTTTACCTTTCTCTAAGGTTCTCCTCTTCTTCTTTTCTTGCTGTTCCATCTTCTCTTCCCAGACTTCTCCTCCTATTTATTCTGTCTATCAGCCTCGTCTATCCATTCTCCTGCCTTACTATTGGCTGCTCAGCTCTTTATTAGACCAATCAGGTGTTTTAGACAGGCAAAGCAACACAGCTTCAGAGAATTAAGCAAATGCAACATAAAAGAATGCAACACACCTTTGCATCATTAAACAAATGTTCCACAGCATAAACAAACGTAACACATCTTAGAATAATATCCTATGTGGGTGCACATAGATGTGAGGAGTTGTGAGAGATGTGGAGGCTGGAAGTTGATGTCAATCATATTCCTTAGTCTCCACTTTTCTTTCTTTTTCTTCTTTGAGACAGGACCCTTCACTAAACTGGCAGCTCACTGATTGACTAAACTGGCTAGTTAGGGAGCTTCAGGGATGCTCCTGACTGCCTCCCCAGTGCTGGGATTATAGGTTTGGCCCACTGTTCCCAGATTCTTACGTGGGTCCTGGGTATCTAAACTCAGGCCCTTATACTTGTATGGAAATCACTTTAGCAAATGAACCATTTTTCCAGGCTCTGAAAAGAAATATTTCAACTGTCTTATTTGCAAATACATGTGTGTGTGTGTATTCTTATTATTGTATTGTTGGTTTTTAATACTATATGTGGAAATATTTTCTTTATAGCTTTCACACTGTATGATAGAACACAATTTTACAGGTTAACTGTGATCTCAGCACTTAGAGTGGAGATATGAATTCAAGGCAGCCTCTGCTAGATAGTGAGTTGGAGGCCATCCTAGGCTACATGAGACACTGTTGTAAAAGCCACCACCACCATCACAAGAGAATACAGCATCTTGGGACTAACATATAATATAGTTGACTGTCAGGTACTTAAAACTGTTATAGAATTGCCTTAAATGCTACAGCAACTCATGCACACTGAGAACAGTGTTTCCACAAATCAGTAAAATTTAAACAAAACAACAGGGCACATGCTACAATTGCAGTAATTTAAGTGGCAATTGAATTTCATGGGGATTTCAGTGAACGTTAGTGTTCTACGTATGCACAAGCTCACCACTCCCTTGCCTGCCTCCCCTCTGCCTAGATAATTATAAACAGGTTTCTCAGCAACATAAATATTCTTGAAACATTTACATTCCTGCGGGGCTCTTCTCTGTTGTTTGGGACCATCTCTTTCATCGCAGGCTGACAAGCATCCCATGCCTCTGATCTATAGTTCAAGATCCACCTCCCCTCCCCCAGTTTCTGAGATGCCTTCCAGAAGACAGAACCACCCTCTCCACGCACCTTGAGCACCATTGTTTGTGAATCTAGGGAGATGTCTCTTTTCCTTTGGTCAAACCTGGCTTGCAGCTGGCTGCCAAAATAGGAATCAGCTGAAATTCATTCAGCACAAAACTCTTGACTGACAATTTTATCTCTGTTTTCCTTTCAGGGATGGTTTACCTGTCGCTAGAATAAATGGCTGGTGTCAGAGAGAAAATTGTGGGGTTCTAAAACACAGCAGGAATGTTGATGACAGGAATTCTGCCAGCAGCACCTTCCAAGTTCTCCCGCCATGTGATGGACCTACAAAGTAAACATATGGGGTCAGAAGCGGGTGTTTTGCACCTTTAAACCAAGAGTGCTGGTGGAGGGTTGGCCGTCTGGACAGCAGCAGGAAGGCCATGGACTTACCTGGTTCCAGGAAGAAGGCAGGAACATTAAACTAAGTCACTGGGGTGGATTGGAAAAAGTGAAACTCTTAACTGTACTCAGAGAGATGCTCACAGGCCAGGGGTTTGGGGAGGTTCTTGAGGGATGTTCACGGGCCAGGGGAAAGGGGGGGTTCTTGAGGAAATAGCATTTCCAATGAGCACATGCAGGAGAGGAGCGTTATTCATGCAGGAGAGGAGCGAGGAGTGGGAAACCACATGAACTCTAAGGGGCGGTGCAGACGCTATGTCTGAAGGGACAGAGATAGGAGTTGCAGAGGGCTGAAAGGAAAGGTTCCTTTAGGGCAGCACCCCCTGGACGGCTCCCTTTGTGGAGGAGTGGGGTCAGTCTGAGCTGACTCTCTGGAAGGGAACTGAAGAGTCTTCTGGCTCTGCTCACTACGGGGGAGGGCATACACAATAGTGTCAGATGGCAAAACAGGCTGTTGGTGTAGCAAAGAGTGAGAAGCAAAGAGTGGCAAATAGGGAACAGCCAGATACTTGGTGTGTTGGACATTTCTAGCTTCTTTTTCAATCAAATGATTAGGGTCCTAGCTCACTGTACACCTTCATCTTTCTCATGAAAGATAAACACATTCATCTACCTCAGACATATATGGATGTGAGATCCATATATGTATGTGCAGAATATACTGTGCGTGTGTGAGCACGTGTATGTGTGTGTATGTGTGCATACTTGTAGAGGCCAGAGATCATCCTCAGGCATCATTCCTTAGGGCTAATTTTTGAGACAGGATCTCTCTTTGGGGTCTTGGGCTCCCCAATTCGACTAGGCTGGCTGGCCAGCAAGCTCTAGGGATCTCTCTGCCGATCTCTGTTTCCGTGGGATTACAAGCGTCTGCCATCGTGATCAGCTTTGTTCGTGGGTACTGGAGATCAAACTCGGGTCTTCAGGCTTATACTGCAGCACCTTCACTAGCTGAACTGCTTCCCTGCTTCCCCAACCCTACAATTTGCTTTGTAAAGTGAAGTGGAACAGGTGGTGCTGGTGACCACAGGGTAAGAAGATCAGAAGTGGAAGAAATACAGTTCTAGGAAATTACTGTTTAGACTCAGGCTCTTACTAATACTCCCTTCTTAGTGACTGATGACAACCTGCTGCAGAGGAAAGAGCTCAGACTTTGAAGCCAGACTTAGTTGGAAAACGGGTTGTGCATGGCAAGGAGGGTGGAAACTTGGCCTAATTGCAGCAAAGGGGTCGATGAAGCCGCCCTTACATTGTTACAAAGACTAACGGGATTGTAAGTAAGTCGTGGAAGACATTTAAGACACCCCATGCACTGTAAGTGTCTGGCTAATACCAAACTAGTGTTCTCAGACCAGCTACATCAGCATTTCCTCGGAGCCTATAAAGGAATGCAAACCCTTGAGGGATGGGGCCTAGCAATGAACATACTCAACTTTGAGAACCAAGTTATACCTTCTGTGATCTGCTGGAAAACAGAATTATAGTAGGATTTTTCTACTGTTGGTGTGGAAGAGGGAGAGAGGTAAACCATCATCCTTTCTCAGTGCTCATTCTGACTTGCCACTACTCCTATAGATTTCTCTTAGTCACACCAAAGGTACTTTATGTGTTGCTGTCTACGTGATAAACTCTGGAGGAAGCAAAAAATAATTGTCTTGTACTTTCTTATTTAGCTAGCTAATTCTAATTCTGGGGTTCAGTATTGATATTCTTTGTGTACATCTAAGCCTCCTCTAATTAGCTTTTCCAATAACAAAAAATTAAGATTTTTATTTCTTTCTTCATCTTTTCACAGCTACTTTTCAATGGGCTCTGGGAAGAGAAAGAATTTATGCTGTGATATCCTCTGAAATTACCCCCTAATAATCTCCATGTCAGGTATTCATACCTCCCCATTTTTATAAGTTCATCTGTATGACTGACACAATATTGTAGATGTAACACTATGCAACTTCTGAGATCAGATTGTAAAGATGCTGTTCTCTGTCTCTGAGAGAGAGAGAGAGAGAGAGAGAGAGAGAGAGAGAGA
The DNA here is from genome assembly GCA_001685075.1 of Bramus lutescens. NCBI lineage: Eukaryota > Metazoa > Chordata > Mammalia > Rodentia > Cricetidae > Bramus > Bramus lutescens. Next base: position 513,034 of record LOEQ01000170.1, read on the forward strand.
GCACTGTGGTTTGTGCATTCCTATAGGACAATCATTTTGCCCGTAGCCCTATGAGTAAGACTAGTGATGGAACCTTCAGGCCCACTCAGCCCAGGCTTACAGTTGCCTGAAGCTTCATAAGAGACTCTGAGCCCCAAAATTTCAACTATGCTCTTCCTGGATTCCTGGTTCTCTGGAATTGTGTGAAAGAATAAGTGTTTATTATTTTACTATACCAGATTTTGGGGTGATTTATAATATTGCAATAGACTAATTGAATAGCTAAAATATAGGCATGGATTTGGAACTAGGCAAAGGAGGAGGCAACTGGAAAGAATTTCAGGACCACAGTCATGTTCTGGTTGAGGTTTAAAATAAAATGAGAAAAAATGTGTTGAAAACAGGTCTTTGGATCCTATGAGGTAGAGCCAGAGATCTTCACAACAGCACTGTGTGTAATGATGTGCAAAGTCGAGCATGTAAATAAAGAACTGGATGATCCAACTAAGGAAATTTCAAGACAGCCTGTTGAAGGAACCATCTGGCTTCCCTTAGCCCTTTATAAGATGTAAGGGGAGAGATAGAAGCTGAGAGAAGAACTGTTCATTCTAGGAGCTAGGAGTTGAGTTTCAGCCTCTAGAGCTAGTGAACAATTTTAAAAATTAAGAAATTTCTTAAAAGCAAGGGTCAATTCCAGGGCATTGTCATGGCAACATGGTCCAAAGTTTAAGCTGAAACTATAAATTCTTTACTATGATCTCAAAACCGTCAAAAGCCATGCCTAAGGAGTACCATACTAGGCACACAAAAGACTATTTTACCAGTCAGCTTTGTGCCACTACAGAGAAATAGTCAAGGCAGCTAACTTAGAGAAAGAAAAAAATATATATTTAGCCGATGGTTTTGAAGGCTCCAGTTCCCAATAGGGCAGGGAGGGCAGGCTCAGCAAAGCTCCTTGACTGCCTCATTTGATGGTGGATGGCTATGGGGGGAGTGTGCGAGGAGCAGACAGCGGATTGGATGTCCAGAGAATACAAATAAGAACACCTCCAATGAGCTAAAGATCTCTCACTAGTGCCCACCTCATAAAGTTTCTACTCCTTCCTAATAGTGCCACCCACCACCCCACCCACCCCCTGGGACTAAGCCTTTAATATATAAACCTTTGTGGGAGAATCACCATTCAAACTAGGAGTCCTTTGGAGTTTTTGAGGCTATGCTTCATAGAACCTCTCAAAATAGTGTGTCTATGAAGCTTAAGAACATTGGCCTACACAGAATGAAAAATGAAAAGTGGATTAAATATTTTGTAGATAGATGCCTTTGTGTGACTTTTGTCTAATGGAAGCTACCTGATAAAACTCACAGACAATTCATGAAAGTTTTTTAAAAAATGTTTTAAATTAAAAAAAACATTTAAAAATCAGCAAATATCTTTCTAATAAGAACTCAAAGAGATAGAGAAAGTCAAGGGGCCTATTGTACCAAAAACTGAGAAAAAAATTCATGTCTGTAGATGGAGATTGCTCATTTGTTCCCAGCTGCCCAGACCTGAAATAATCACACAGAAACTATATTAATTACAATATTGTTTGGCCAATAGCTTAAGCATATCTCTAGCTAGCTCTTATATCTTAAATTAACCCATTTCTATTATTTTATATTTTACTATGAGGCTCATGGTTTACCGTAAGGTTCCTGGTCTACTGTCTTCTTTGACAGCTACATGTTATCTCCATGACTTCTGCCTTCTCTTCTTCTCTATCTCTGCTTGAAATTCTCACCTTGCTCTATTCTGCACTGGAATAGGCCCAAAGCAGATTCATTATTAACCAAATTGTAATAAAACATACTCACAGCATACAGAGGGGAATACCACATCACAAGTTCATATATGAAATTTCAAGAAAAAGGAAGGGTAGTTTAGAAGGTATAGTCAAGAGGTATGGGATAGTCCCAGACCAGTACTGAACCTCAAGGTCATTCAGCATATCTTGGCTGGATCTGAGAGCTGCTCAGCAAACATGCATGTGTCTCCCATTTATCTCCTTTAGAATACTAAAACATGGAATGTTTATCCTGTTCCTGATCTGATATTGTATGGTAGGTGTGTGTTTGTTTCTTTTTCCAGTTTTGTTGTTGCTGTTTTTTTTTTAATTGATGGCAACTATTTCTGGGATGGTTCACTTGGCTTGTCCTAGAATTCCCTAGTGACAAACCTGTGGGCACATCTGTGAAGGAGATTGATAGAAACCTAGGAGGTTGATGGAAGAAGGAATACATACCCTAAACATGGGGGGTACCATTCCATGGGCTAGGTTTCTGGACTAAACGAAAAGAGGAGGTTGTCATGAGCATCATCATCCATTGCTCTCTGACTTTTGCAGTGTGACTAGCTGCCTCACACTAACCTCCCCACCAAGATAAATCAAAATAAGTCATTTCTTTCTTAGGTTGATTCTGTCCACGATGAGAAAAATGACAATTACAGGACTCAAGGAACTGTGTCTGAGGAATCAGGTGTGTAATGGGACATCATTTAAAAGCAAGGCCACTCTGATTCTTGACCCTAAAGACTCTGTAAGATAATGGTTGTTTTAAGCTCTTAAATTCGGGAGTAAGTTTTTAATGCAAGCACAGACAATTGATAGACACTTCAAATACATTTAGAAAACTTATACCACACACCATATAAACTCGCTTGGATAAGTAATAGCTGATGCCAGTGTTTTCAGAACACATCCTCGAGGGAGCCTTCCATTTCCCGTTAGGATTCCCTTTCTGCTAGAATTAAAACTAAAGTCCAGAAACGTTCCAAATAGTAAGGTCATAATGACTTCCTCTATTTAAGATCACTTTATATAGGCACATAAACTTGAAAACTTTCCTGGATCTAGCTTATAAACAATCCCAGTTAAGCATCATATAAAACTTTTAAGTTGGGCTAGCATTGGGAATGTGAATATTCTTAAACTTTACCCAGATTGTGAGCCAAAAATTTTTACTCTGTTTATTATTAATTTATTTAGAACCTAGAAGGTTGGTGGTAATTCTTTTAAGGAGTGTGTGTGTGTGTGTGTGTGTGTGTGTGTGTGTGTGAAATTATTTTGAAGACACCCAGGATAGCTCCAGAACTTCAGAATAGCAAGTGTCATGTGTAACTTCTATTTATCCGTTCTTTTTTTCAAATCTCTTGTGTCCTTCTTGACATTGTTTTGCCTCTTACTCTTGTTCTGAATGGTGGTGAAAGCCAAAGAGTTTTTAAACAGCATCTTCACTCTCTCCTAACAATGCATGCTCGCAGTGGTCATGACTGATCATCCTCTCTGTCATGGGGTGAAGGAGCAGCCTCTCACCTCCAATTGATCAATTGGTTACATGTTCCACAATCTGATTTTATCGAGAATTAAATTTCAAACCAACATCTTTTTTTCTCCTCTTTCTTTTTTTTTGAAATCAGACTGCCCTTAAGCTTCCAGAGCTTTCCTTTCTAGAACATGTAAGAGCTTGTTCCCTAACTTGTGAGCAAGACACTGAGAACTCAGGTCTGGAAGCACATTGTAGGAAACAATTGGAGATCTGTCTTGTTGGTTAGAACATTCCTTGGGCATGCTACACTGTCTGGGAAGAAAGCTCTGCAGGCGGTAGGCGTTCTGCTCGCACAGCACACATATAGCTGCCGCCCCATCCCTTAGTGGTACATGGCTACCTCTGCCTGAAAAACGTATGAACAGACTAAGGCAAGTTGACTAAAACCTAGATAACACAAAAGACTGGCCAAGTTGATGCTTTTGTGGGAAACAAATTTCCCAGAGGGCCCCAACTTCTCCAAAACGGAATCCTTTCAAGATCTTTGGAAAGAATATCTACATCTTTGCAAAGTTTTAAAATGTGTGGCAGTCATATTAGCATGTAACGCTGCAGGTGTGGGCTGCAGTTCCTTCCTTCTCGAGTATCTCACCTCCCTCTCTTTCTTTCTCTCTTTGAGAGAGAGAGAGAGAGAGAGAGAGAGAGAGAGGCTTGCAGAAGCCACTGTTCATTTCTCCTTTTCTTCTCCTCAAATCGTGTCACTGCCCTGAGTAGAAGCTTCAGTGGGATGTAGTACCCAGTCTGATGTGGGATGCGGTCTGGGGATACCTTAAGCCAGGAGAGAAAGTGTGCACAGCAAGAGGGCTAGTCAGATCCTTAGCCAAGGAGACATCTGAGACACATGTCCCTGGACATCATGGAGAAATCCCAGGCCTCCTTCCCTGTGAAAATGGAAGATACCAAAGTGCAATAGTTTTGTGTAGGGACTCAGACAGACCTGGAGCCAGTGTTAGTTTGGCAATAAAGGCCCATTAAGGAAAAAGGACTTCTGGTCAAGAGAATAGAATCTCTGGGCTGAATGGAGACCTAATATTCCAGTCTGACCATGCCAGTCATTGGCCAAGGGATCATCTCTGGGATTACAGTTTCACCTTAAGCCATGTTAAGGAAATAGGTGGAATAACATTTCTTGGAAAGCAATACTATACTTTTATTTCCCAGGATTCACATCTAATAGCCCAATCTTTACAAGTCAAGCCACCATGAGTTAGGTTGGTTCTGTCTACCTCTCTGAATCAGGATTGACTTTATCTTTTTCTTTTCCCCCATCTTTTTCATTTAGATGAGAACCAGAACCTATGTATGTTTTTCCCTTGGGCTTCCTTACTTTTCTCTAAACCCACTTCCATACTATGTGGCTATCTGCTGCCATGTTGTATCTATGCTGGTAACACAATGGAATGGCCCTTTCCTCCCCTCTCTTCCTCTCCCCTCTACTTCCTGCCTCTTCTCCTCACCCCTCCTCTCCTCCCTGCCCCTCCTCTCCCTCTCCTTACCTTCCCCTCCTCTCCTCCCCTCCTCTTCTCCTCTTCTCTCTCCCTCCTCTTCTCTCCTTCTCTCCTTCCCTTTTTCTTCCCTTCCCTCCTCTCCTCCTCTCCTCTTCCCTTTTTTCTCCCCTTCCCTCCTCTCCTCCCCTCCTCTTCCCTTTTTTCTCCTCTCCCCTCCTCTCCTCCCCTCCTCTTCAACTCTTCTCTCCCCCTCCTCTTCTCTCCTTCCCTCCTCTTTTCTCTTCCCCTTTTTTCTCCCCTCCCCTCCTCTCCTTCCACCCCCTCTTCTCCCTCCCTTCCCCTCCTCTCCCACTCCCCACTTCTTCCCCTTTCTTCCTCTTCTCTCCTCCCCTCCCCTCCTCTCTTCCTACCCCCTCGGTCCTCCCTCTCCTGCCTCTCCCTCTCCTCCTCCCCTCCCCCCATGAGGGCAGCCATCTCACAGCTTTCCTACCCTGGAGTGTTCTTCCTTTAAATTCGAATAAAATTGTCATCAACCTTCTTTTGAACCTATTTTTTAAATTATTTTATTAGTAAAACTAACAACCTCAAGAAGGAACCCTAATTTCTCCAAGATCATCTGGCAAATTCAAAGGGAGTCCCCCAAATTCTAGGAAAACCTGGAAAATTTTTAGGTCTGTCTGAGATAATGACTTTCTTCAGGGTCTTATCAAGGACCAACAGAAATTTCTCCCTCTACACACACCATGTTTTGAAAGCTTATGTGCACCCAGCTATATGTAACATTAATGTTAAAGTGTCTGTTTAAGATTCTTTAAGGTTGCCACAATTCAGAAAGGTACCCTGCATTGAACATTTGCCCAGCTAGCAATAGTAGTACCTTCAGCCATGAGCTGAGGCAAACTCTTGCTGGGGACTCCATGGTTGGAGAACTTTGTATCTAAGCAAATTTCTCCTTTATGATTTTAAAAATGCTTCTTCTGGCCTCAACCTCCTGAACACATCCAGCTTATGTACATTCCTATTGAATGTACATAAACATTTATAGGCTTCTGTAGACTGTCTTTCCGTTAAGTCAGCAACACTCGGGAAAGCTCTCATGAGGCTCCAGCTCTGCTTTCCGCTCGGTGCTCTGTTTCCAACTCCCCTCGAGTTCTACTAAAAATGTATGTGGGATAGCCATGTTGAACACAGACCGACTGGTTCTTATAGTCTTTGCTCAAGTTCCTTTTCATCTGTATTTCCCCAAATAAAGACTCTGCTGTGGATGGAATTCTTTGCAAGATTTCCTTTGACCAAACTTTTGAAATCAGAATTGATGTGGGATTCCCCTCTGTATCTGTGAATATGTTTTATTACTATTGGTTAATAAAGAAGCATGGCAGAATTTAGAAAGGTGGGAAATCCAAGATGAGATAGAGGCAGAAAGAAGGCAGAGTCAGGCAGAGGCCTTGTAGCTGCCCAAGAAGCAAGAGGTAACAAACCATGAGTCTCTTGGTAAAATACAAAATAATAGAAATGGTTTAATTTAAGATGTAAGAGCTAGCTACAAGTATGCCTTAGCCATTGGCTAAACGATGCTGTAATTAATATAGTTTCTGTGTGATTATTCAGATTTGAGTGGCCAGGAACAAAAATGCAGTCTCTGGTTACACAGAATCAATGAGGGGGGAACTGGGGTGATGGGGGTGATAATGGAGGCCTTGAATGAGGATCTAAAGTTATAAGTCCCTCTGAGGAGAGCTGTCAGGCCATGGTTTCTCTCCAATCAGCAGTAGGGTGCCTGGAAAAGCCACAGCAAGTCTCACAGGACCTTGTTGGGGTTTACTAGACCACAACTGACTTTGTTGCTGCAAGGGTCTCACTGCTTTTTGAGTCATCTGTAACAATCATGGCTTGGGGTATAGCTGCTCACTTTGGCTTCAGCCTACAGACAATGGGAGGGAACAAAGAGAGAGTTGTGTCTCTGAGGCTAGTCAGTACAGAAATGAGGGTAGGAGAACCACTGAGTACTAGTGTCAAAATACCTGCAGACTGGTTGGCCTGGTTTCTCTGTGATTGTCTGGCTCAATAGTAACAGGCAGACAACAGAAGCTTGTTTATGTATAATAACAGCTACTGTTTTCAGCCCCTCCCACATGTTAGATAGCATATTGAGTGTTTAATGTACACAGATTTAGAAATCCTTGAGACAGGTGGTGGTCCTGTTTGTCAAAATTTAAAAAGAAGACATTGCAGAGAATTAATTCATAAATTAATTATTTATAATATGTGCTGTGTTTGTGTGTATGTGGTATATGAACAGAGAGAGAGACACACACACACACACACACACTGTGTGTGTGTGTGTGTGACTGCTTGTGGAGGCCACAGGTGAATGTCAAATGTCTTTCCTCAATTGTTCTTCACCTTTATTCTTGAAAGGCAAGGTCTCTCACTGATCTTGAAGCTCATTGGTTCAGCTAGACCAACTGGCCAATGAGTTTCAGGGATCCTCCAATCTCCATTAACATCACCCCCACTGCTGGGGTTATAGGTGCAGGCCACACATCAGTTTTCTTTTAATGTCTGGATTCTGGTAAATCCAAACTTAGATTTTCATGCTAGTATTGCAGTCTGCCAACTGAGATATTGCCCCAGCCCAGCTGGAATTTTAGTAGTTAGTTCTAAAATTGAGGTTTTAGTAAGCTACTTGTAAGTTTTTAGTAATCAAGTTATAACCAACTTGATTTTCACACACAGGTAATTTTAGTATGACATACACATTTCTAAAAAAATTAACAACAACAAATCTTGGAATTGAAAAGATTGTGAACTTCATAGTGTTTATGGAAGAAGTAGAGTTAGTCTTCTAAAATTTGCAGTTGGGAAATAAAATACCCAAAAGCAAAAGAAAAGATTAGCTCAGCTGAATCTCCAACAGCTTGACAGCTGGCCTTTTACAGCCTTACACGAGGGGAGTGGTGTTGTGGAATACTTTAACTATGTAAAGATGTATTATATTTGTTTATGCTGTATTTGTTCAATGATGTAAGGATGTGTGTTAATTACGTACAGATGTGTTACATCTGTTTCACCTTGCCTGCCTAAGGTACCTGATTGATTTAATAAAGAACTGAATGGCCAATAGGTAGGCAGGAGAAAGGACAAGCTGGGATGATAGTAGGCAGAGAGGATAAATAGGAGAAATCTAGATTCAAAAAAAGAAAAAAAGAAGGAACAGGAAAAGAAGGATGAGAAAATGAGGGACATGCCTGAGGCCAAAAGTTAGGCAATTTTCAGCCAGTCAGACATAGAGACAGCCAGAAAGTAAGAAAAGATAAAAAGCCTTGAGGCAAAAGGTAAAGGGAAGCAGGTTAAAATAGCTAGCCAGAAATGTGTCTAAGCTAGAATGAGCATTCAAAGTTAATAACAAGTCTCTGTGTCATGATTTGGGAGCTGCTTTGGGACCCAAAAGAAAAAGCCTGGTAGGGAGGGGCTCGAGCTTCTTGCAGGTTCTTAGGCACTTGCTGTCAATAGAGAACATTTGCATTGATGAAACAAACCTGATCCAGGGTCTGAACGCACAGTTCACATCCTTGAAGCATTTCCGTCTGCACGCGCTGTCTCACCAGGTGGTTTAATACAGTGGAAAATTCAGTGAGTGACATCATGGTTTCAACAATTGCTTCTTCATTGCATTGATGTAATTTTGTGCTGAATTACAAATGTATTTGTAAGCACTTCCCTAAGCACAAGAGAGCCTATCCAGATATCACCTCAGCTGACGAAGATAAAATACCACAGGGATGGTAATTCCTGTTAGAAACCATTCTGACCAGTAAAATGGATGAGCTTAGAGCTTTGAGTGCTCACACTGGTTTATAGGAAATGCTGGGAATAGAAGAACTAAAAACATCGTATAAAAAGCAAGCAGCCAAACGGAATATGGAATTCTCTGGGACTGAAAGTATTTTTTGTATTCACAGAATGGATATTTGTGTATTGACAACACAAATTTGCAATTCAGTCTTTATTCTTCAGTTTACCTGTCACTTGTGTGGGTCACCCCATCCAGGGGCACAAAGGCTGGTTTAGATTAGGCCAACCTGTTTTGAAACCCACGTGTCTTCTAAAGAGGACCAGGGGAAATTAAGTAGAGCATTTATATCAGGTAAGGACTATTACACACACACACACACACACACACACACACACACACACACACACACCACAGTGTCATGATTGTACCCAACAGAATTAACAGAGGATTCCTGGTTTCCTATAATACCTACTATATGTTAAAATTTAGCATCACCCAAAATGCTTCTTATGCCTACATTTGTCTTTCAAATTGAGACACACATAAGGACTGCACAGCATTTGGCTGTTATAGCTGCTGCATCTTTTAGTCTGTACCCACTCCCATTTTAAAATACAATTATTTATCCTTACTGTTCCCAGAAAATCCCACATGCAGAGTTTGGCTGCTGTCTTCATGTGTGGCATTTTAAGGAGTTTTCTATTCTCAACATTTCTTATAAACTGGTTGTGAGCACTCAAAGCTTGTCTAAGTGCATCAATTTTATCGGTAAGAATGCTTTATAGCTGGAACTTTACCATCCCTGTAGCATTGTATCATGAAGTACAAGGATAAGGCTTATCAGTTTTAGTGATGTTGGGATTGATATATGTATCAGGAAGTAATTCCTTGTAACAATGGTAGATATTATGATTTATCAACTATTTGCTAGGTCTATTACCTCATTGAGATGAGCAAATGGTGACTTGCCTAAATTTCTAAGTCTGTCGTTCTGCATGTGTTGGGTGGAAATTTTTGATGCTGTCTAGATTTTGAGTAAGTTTAAACATAGATTTTTTTTTCAGAAAAGTTAAAGCCTTTGTGGTCGTTTGAAAGAAAATGACTCCCAAAGGGAGTAGCACTATTCCCAGATGTGGCCTTGTTAGAGTAGGTGTGGTCTTGTTGGAAGAAGTGTGGGGGTGGACTTTGAGATCTCTTTTCTCAAGCTTCACTCAGTGTGACAGTCAGTTGACTTCCTGTTGCCTGTAAAATGTAGCACTCTCAGCTCCAGCACCACATCTGCCTGCATGCCAGCACGCTCCCCGCCATGATGATAATGAACTGTACCTCTGGAACTGTAAGTGAGCTCTCCCAATTAAATGTTTCTTTATAAGAGTTGTCATGGTGTCTCTTTACAGCATTAAAAAAAATCCTAAATAAGACAGCCTTGATCCTTTTATATATTTTGGTAGTAAACAGTGGCATAGTGGGTGGCTCTGGTGGGGACTCTGAATTGTCCTGAGTATGGTTATGAACTCTGGTATCCTGTGTGTCTGTGTTAAGTACTGATTTCTTTTCCCACAGATCTTCTTCACCTTGCCAATAGGAGCCTTCTCATTAGGGTCCATGTGCTTTTGATGGGAGCTCTTTAGGTTCTGATAGTGTTCTTGCTTTTGGGCACTAAAACTTTCAGCCCATTTTGTCAAAGTCCTGATGAAGAAGACAGAGATGCAAAGAAGCATCTATCAGAGGAGAGTGGAGTATAGAGGATGCTAAGTGGACCATTAAACAGTGTCTTAGTTAATTTCCACTGCTGTGCTAGGACACCACAACCAAGGCAACTTCTAGAAGAAAGAGTTTATTTGGGATTTATGGTTTCAGAGGATTGGTTAGAATCCACAACCATGGTGGCAGGGAGCATGGCAGCAGGCAGGCAGGCAGGCATGGCACCAGAGCGGCAGCTGAGAGCGGTCATGTCCATCTACAAACAAGCACAAGACAGAGAGGGCTACCTGGGAATGGCAAGGGCTTTTGAAACCTCAAAGCCCACCTGCAGTGACACACCTCCTCCACCAAGGGCCACACCTCCTAATCCTTCCCAGATAGTTCTGCCAACTAGGGACCAAGTATTCAAACACGTGAGCCTCTAGGGGCCATTCTCATTCAAACCACCACAAAGGGTTTCATTCTTGACTGAGAGTAAAATATTCATATTGAAGTTTTAAAAGCTTAGTTTTATAAACTTCATTTTCCCTTTGTAAAAACTTGTCTTTTTCGTGTCTTCCTGAGGATACAACTATGCAGTCTGAACAAGCCAGCCGTGAGTAAACTGGTATCATGCACCGGGAACTCTCACATGTTAAAGAATGCCCAATCATGAAGTCTTGAACTCAGAAGTCATGCCTCAAGTGTGTCTTGATTTGGCTATTAATAATTAATTTAAAAGTAAACATTTGCTCATTTTTTTAGGTTGAGACTTTTAATATATTTTCCATTTTGTAGATAACTCGTTTTACAGATATTAACTATTTTTGCTTCTTCCTGTTTCAGAAATCTGTTCATTTTATTTGTGGCACTCATTTGCAATTCTTCAAATTAACATATGAAAAGAAACCCAACTTTATTAGTAACCAAATGATATGTAAATTAAAACAAGAGGTTTTTTATTATTATAAGTTATACCAAGACTTAAAAATTATATTATGCTTCAGGGACTTTTGAATGGCAATTCTACCTTTTAGGACAGCCCTGTTATCAAGTTTCCCAGCTTGTTTTTTTTCTCTGTTGGGTGTCTCCTGTCTCTTCCCTGCTTCATCATCAAGCGCCCCCTCCAGTCCTCCCTTCTAATCCTTTCTTCTAACTGAGCTGACACAAAGTTGCTCTCATTAAATTCAAAGTTTCACCCTTTGTTCTTGGAGAGAGCCAGGTAATACATAGATTAGCTTATGCTACCTAAGCATCAAAACATGATATTGCAAAGGCACATGTAAGTCATTTAAATGTGGCCATTAGAAAAGCTAAAGCCTGAGGCTAAAGAGCCATCTCAGTAGTTAAGAAATTATATTACTTTTTTCCCTCTGATACAGAATTTCTCTCTCTGTAACAGCCCTGGCTGTCCTGGAAGTAGCTCTGTAGACCAGGCTGGTCTTGGACTCACAGAGCTCCACCCACCTCTGCCTACCAAGCGCTGGGATTAAAGGTGTGTGCCACCGTTGCCTGGCTAAGAGAGTATTACTCTTACAGGTTCCTGGCAGACACAGCACGGAGTTCTCAGTCACCTTATCTCTTATCTCCCGGGGATAGAACATCTCCAGCCTCCAATGGTACTCATACAGACGCAGACACATACTCACATGCAAGTAAGTAATTAAAATAATAAAAATAAATCTTGAAACAGAGAAATGCTAAAACCTTTCAGCTTATATCAGACTGTTCCAAATTCCTGCCACTTTTGGTCCACAGGCCACAGTTTACCATTCTGTGGCTTAGATTCTGTCACAATGAAGAGTTCATGACACAGGGCTGGCAGATTACATGTTTAGTGTGGTTGGTGTTCTGGGTTCAGTGTCTAGTACAAGAAAAGGAAGGACTCACTGTCCAACCATGGTGTTACCCAGTGGTCTAAAATACTTAGCTTCTCCTATGATGCCTCTTCTCCACTCAAGCTGGGCTGTGCTTTTCTTGCAGGAATTGCTCCTGTCAGCTACTGAGTCTCCCACTGATGGCCAGCAAGGGAAGGGACCTGAGTCCTCTAATCGTTAAGTACTCAATTTTGCCATTGATTTAAATGAATTAGGAAGTGGATTCTCACCTGGTACCTTCTGAATGCCAGGTGAAGCTGGGCATGGGCTTTATGAGGTCCTGGGCAGACTCAGCACACTGAACTCTGACTTCTGGACTGCAAAACTATGAGATCATAAATGAGTATTATTTTAAGCCACTAAGTCTGTGATAATTTGCCATGCCTCAGTAGAAAATGAACACACTGGGAACTGTGGTTAGCAGGGGGCAGATTCTGCAAACGTGGAGGAGCGGACACAGGAAAACAAGGAACAGCTCTGAGAACAAATACTCCAATAACCAGACGGACCATAGTGTAATTGTTTATACATCCTATAGCCTAGAGGCTTCTATGAGTCATTGTATGTATTCTCAATGGCTATAAATGTTTCATCACCTGTAGAAGGAGGCTTTATTTGTAATGATGAGGGGATGTTCGGAATTTCAGGTAATTATGGGCGATCCTGTTGGAGAATGATTTAGTTAATTGCTGCATGGCTGTACTCGCTGCCTTTCTTCCCAGTTGCTTCTCTCTGGGGTAGTGTTTGCACTTGAGGAATAGCTACTGAAAGGTAACTGCAGAGAAGAGCCAGGGCAAAACAGAGGAGATTTGGCACCTTGACTCTTGGGCCATAGTCTCCCCATGGCTAATGGCAGTAGCTACCTGTAGTAAACACCTGTGATGGGAAGCATCAAGAGACCAAGACAGCCAAAAGGGCACTTAAGGCTAACAAATGGCTCGCCCCAAAATGATTGCATATAAAAACCCAAGCAGAATCCAGAAGTCTAACAACTTAGCTTTTAAAAATCCATTATTTCTTCCAGACAGAAGCACTTAAGGGATCAGAATGGCTTATTTCAGGATATATATTGAGAAAGCAACAGAACAGTGGAGCTTAGCACCCAGAATCTCATGATCAAAGATTTGTGAAATTAACAGCTACCACACAGAGGAGATGTAGCCTTTGAGTACATTTGGAGCACTCCTAGGAGATGCACAATCTAATTGTGGTTTAATTACCTGCTGCTGGTAATGGTTTTTCCTTCTAGAGTTTGTGCTACCCAGGGTCCATTTCTATTAGCGCTAGAATTGTACAGATGACTAGGATTGTCCAGGACACTGCTGCTGTAATGATTAAAAGTAGAAGAGGCAGGCCGTGCTGAATTCATTGCATCTCAGAAGGTGTAGCACTCAATTTTCCTGATAGCCAATTAAGCTTAATTGCATAAAATATCAGACCTCACTAATGAAATTCAGCGTAGACAGCTTTAGCATTGCAATGATTATCTGATCTCAGAGCGAGAAATTGAATGTGTGGGGAGAGCTAAGGTTTTATCCTGCTTTCCTGTAGCAATTCTAATCAGGACAAACAAACAGCTTCTGTCTCTAAAGTAAAACACTTACAGACAAAAGGATGCTACCTAATCTGAGAAGATGCAATGATATACACCGAAAACAGATGTAGCGAAACCGACAGTGTAGGCCAGGATAGATAACGGACGCTACAACAGCCAGGCAGAGGCAGAGAACCAGAGATTTGCCTCCCATCAATGCTCCACCTCTATAGATTGCTTGTAAACAGCACAGTGGGGCTTCTTTTCCAGTCACAATGGGAAAACATGGCTATTCTCTTTGGTAATTTGAAATTACTATCCAACGATTCCATTATTACTAGCACAATGTGACGACTCCTGTGGAATAATACTTTATGAATAATATGAAATGATCCATATTCTGGTTATCAGGGTTAAAATGGAAGTTTTAGCTAATGGTTTGTCCAGATTCGAGTTAAAGTTCACACTAAGAGAAAAACCGACTAAGTGACACTCTGAGGGAAACCCTGGATGCATTCAGCACGTGGAATTCTGTTGGACAATTGGATCGGGCATAAAAAGAGGCTATTGGTCAGAGAGAAAGGGAGAGTCTTGATTAAGCCACTAAAGAGGCAGAAACAAATCCAACACAAGGTCCTTGATAGGATGTTGGTTAAAAAAAGAAACTTAAAAGCCACACATCGGTGATCGCAACTGTTTAGGTACGAACTGTTCACATATGAGGCAGGGTCTTTGCAGGAAACAGATGTCAAATTTCAGTGAACTCAGCCCTGCATCATCTCATGAAGAGACTGTTGAGAGGTATGAGTAGGAGGAAAAGAAGCAGTTGGTTGCTGATACATCCATGGCTTGGCAGAGAAGCCACCACCAGCCCCTCTAAGAATTGAAGCTTTAGAATTTGTCAAGAATTAATCCGTCAGCTCTTTGTTTGCCCCAGTGTGGTCCAGATGCTCACTGGCTCTGCCAGGTGGCCTTTGCTTCTTGTTTCCTAGTGCAAGGTGTTAAGCTAAACACGAAAGATTGCTTCATGTTCTGTATAGGCACGTGCTGGGTTTCTGGCATTTGGGGTAATAGTATTAACTGATGAGTCTCATTAACTTTCTAGTGCGTATTTCGAGCAGTTAGTATGATCGTGATTGGCCGTATCTGTTCCATGTGGTGGTAGTTTTAATCACAGAACTTTTTACAACAGGTCTCTGTAGAAAAGAGTTGGGTTTCTCTTCTTTCCCCAGAAGGGACTTAGACTTGATTGATTGATAAAAGAACTAAATGAGCATTTTTATGTCTTTTGTTTCTATTCACTATAAGTATTCCTTGTATGATTTATTCATTTATAGTTGGCAAACTGTGTAGTTTGATAAACTTTCATTGTTAATTTTTTTAAACATTCTTGTTTTACAAAATAAAGTATATGGCAAGTGTTGATTGCCATCACTGCCTGCAGTGGGGTTCTCAGCTGCCTTGAAGGGATTCACCTGCTACAACAACAAATCACACTAAAAACAAGGCTGTTGGGGCTGGAGAGATGGTCCTGAGTTCAATTCCTGGCAACCACATGGTGGCTCACAACCATCTGTAA
>LOEQ01000170.1:532182-545446 GCA_001685075.1 Bramus lutescens
CACACACACACACACACACACACAGAGACACACACACAGACACACACACACACACATGCATGGACACGTGTGCTTAAAGGGCTGTTGCATAAGGAGATTCACTCTCAAGTTAGCAAGAAGTGTTATGGGGAGAGCTAAAGTCTCCCAGAGATCGGGGTTGCCTATAAGTGAATATAGCCACCAAGTGGTCCTTGCCATTTGAACAAAGCAGCAAGAGCCCAGAGAATTCAAGCATTGGGGTCCAGGGATGAGAACAAGCCTACATTAGGGGGAAAATGCAGAGTGTGGAAACCAGACAGGGAGGCCAGTAAGAAGATATGGGCTGGGGAGATGGCTCAGAGGTTAAGAGCACTGGCTGTTCTTCTAGAAGTCCTGAGTTCAATTCCCAGCAACCACATTGTGGCTCACAACCATCTATAATAATATCTGGTGCCAACACTGTATATACAATAACTAAGAAAAACTTAAAAAAAAAAGAGGCAGAGAGAGAACTTTTGAAACCCGAAAGCCTGACCCCAGTGACACAGCTCTTCTAACAATGCCACACCTCCTAATCTTTCTCAAAGATTTCTATCAACTGGGGACCAAGTATTCAAATATGAATATGGAGATCATTCTCACTCAAACCACCATACACCAAAAAAGAAGATATGCAATACAAGATTCAGAATATCTGTATTGGAAGATTTGGGTATACCAATGTGGGTGGATAAAGATGTACATTTCTAGAAATTCTGGTTACCTGGATTCTGTGTAGGATGGTATCACTTAAAATGTGCTTGTGTTAAAATCGTATTCTCACATATAAGAGATTAATATTGAGCATTTCACATGCGCTGGTCTCTTTCATGCATATTCTATATAAACAATTAAAATTCATGCCACCCAAACAAGGGCAGGGAGCATTATCATCCCTGTCACAGATTAAGAAAGAGAGTGTGAATTGGTCTAAAAATGAGTCTGTACATGTTGATCTCCCAGAAAAGAAGGCCTGGCAATCTGCCAAGTTTTGTAAACAACAACCTGAAAGTCAGGCATGCCTTGCTAACAGGTGGCCAAACTGAGATTCAAACCCAGATAGCCTGAGTACCCTCTTTACAGGAGCTTGGGTTTTCACAGGCTTGAAAATTGAGCTGATGGCTCCACAGCTGGCTTCTACTTCAGCCTCCTGATCTTGCAAAGAGACCAGCAGGCACTAACCCCAGCCACCTGCACTAAGTTGAATCCTGCTGTGGCAAAATGCTACCCCATCCTACCGCTATTGAGTTCCAGGTCCTGATCGTGCCAAGGTGGAGCCAGGGCTGTTCCAGTCTTCCAACTTAGAAGCCCTGTAACCAACTGTGTGTCTCCCTTCTGAAATATGATATCCATGTCAGCAGACTGCCATATGCTGTCTCAAGTGGAGTAACTGGAGACCCACACCTTGACTTTTTTCTCCACTACAGTGAAATGTCTCAGAGAAAGCTGCTCCATTGCCATTGTGTAAATAGCAAACTAAGGCTTGGAGAAGAACTTGCCAAGATCACATAGCCACATGGCTAGTAAGTGCTTGAATTGAGCTACACACTCAGACAACTGCGCCCAGGTTGTACTACACCCGATGCGTGAGTGTTAGAAGGTAGGGTGGCTTCTGTGCCCCATGTCCTTGCATTGTATTTCTCCACGATGGATGGCACATGGAGACTTGCACATTTACTGTCACTAGATGTGTGAAAGACTATAAAAGTAACAAGAAAACAAAGGAGAGAGAAATCTGGAAGCCACTCATGAAGCCAGCCAAGAAAAAATTTCTACAAATACTCAGGTGTTTTGTATCTAACTGTTAGAGTGTTTGGATTTTGAACTCAACTTTAAAATGTATTACATCCATCAGTTAAATAAAAGAGCCAACAAATGACAGATTCTGTCTTTCAATACAGGGGTTGTGAATCCTTCAAGGCAAGCCTTAAGAGTTTACATAATCAATGTTAAACTGTGTAACAGACTTCAAGAGCTTCAAGCAATAAGGATGAATATGGAGTAGTTGGCACGAGGTTCTTACAAGTTGATTCTCAAAGAGAATTAGGAAGAACAGTGTTTAGGTAGAGGAAAAGAAGAGGGGGAGTTGTCCATAGATATAATAGAAACCACAAAGAAGAAATAAACAGAAGTTTTGATGGACAAGTGGGGAAGAAGCTTGCTCTATATTAGAGGATCTGAGGTTAGAAAGAAGCAGGATGGGACATAGTCTTGGCTACATGTCTATTGCTGTGATAAGACGCTATGTTATGACCAAGGCAACCTTTAAAAAGGAAGCATTTAGTTGGGGTTTGCTGACAGTTTCAGAGAGTTGGGCCCCGATGGTAGGGAGCTGGCAGCAGGCAGGCAGGCATGGCACTAGAGCAGTAGCTGGAACTTACATCTTACCTGAAATTTGGAGGCAGAGAGAGAGAGAGAGAGAGAGAGAGAGAGAGAGAGAGAACCTAAGCCTGGCATGGGCTTTTGAGACCTCAGCCCACTCCACTCCAGTGACATGCCTCTCCAGCAAAGCCACACCTCCTAATCCTTCCCGAAACAGTTCCACCAAGTCAGGACTAAGCATTCAAATACATGAGTCCATATGGGCCATTCTTATTCAAACCATTGCAGATTCCATTGCAGTGAAAGTAGAATGGAGCGCAGTGTTCACAGGAGGTAGAAAGACATAATGAAAATACAAAACACTAAACATGCTTTGTAAAGGGATAATGATATTCAGATGGATTGAAAGAAAGGCCAGGAGGTTATTTATGGATTTCCAGCAACATAAAGAAGGGAGCTATGGAAGAGAAATGCTCCTCTCACTACCAATACTAGAAAACTTGGAATGAAAAATTTATGAGTGTTGGGCGATAATAATGTTAAAAGGAGAAGGGGTGAGAGCAATGCAATAGATTGGACAAGGGAGGTCATATTAGAAGATTCTGAGAACTTTAAATGCAATATAGATGCTGACCTGAAAATAAAGCACAGGAAGAATAGGAAGACAACACAACTTTCAATCCTGTAGGATGGATAAGGTAAACAATGCAAAGAGAAGGATAGCAAGAGCCTCTGGGACCATGACAATAGACGGCACATTTAGCTGGGTATCCATGGGGACTTGGTTCTAGGACCCCTTGTAGCTTCCCCTTGTGGATGCTCAAATCTCTTCTTATAAAATATATTTGCACATAGCCTACATGTATGATTTGTGTATAACCCACATACATCTTCCCACATATTTTAGACTATCTCTAGGCTACTTAAAATACCTCATACATTTTCAGTATTATGTAAATAGCTTTTATGACATATTGTTTAGAGAGTAACAAGAAAAAAGCCTGCACCTCCTAGTATAGCTGTGCTTTTTCTTAACTGATGTGCATCTCTAATTAGTTGACACCATGATGCTAATTCCACAGACATAGAGAGATGACCTTAGTATGAATGGAGGGCCTTCTTTGTAAGGGTGAGAAGGACACATATCAGTGTTCAGTAGTGGTTCCTTCAGAGCTTGTTAAAAGTAGGGAAGAAGCGAAAGGGGTGAACCTAGGAGATTTCAAAAGATTTTAATTTACTCTGCAATTGTGTGTGTGCGCGCGCGCGTGCAGAGACCAGAGAACATCGGCTATCATCACTTCTCACTCGTCACCCAGTTCCTTTAAGACAGGGCCTCATACTAAAGTTTGGAGTTTCTGCTGGGCTGCTGGCCAAAAATCTTCTGAGATCTGCGTTTCTGCCCCTCGCACCCAATGTTGGGTTTATTTGCATATCCATGCCATTTTTGTTCATTTTTGTTTTGTTTTTTCGAGACAAGGTTGCACTGTGTAGTCCTGGCTGTCCTGAAACTTGCTTTGTAAACCTGAGATTTGCCTGCTTCTGCCTCCTGCTGGGATTAAAGGCGTGTGCCACCACCGCCTTGTGCCAGGTTTGTGTGTTTGTTTTTTATTGTGGGTGTTGGGGATTCAAACTCAAGTTCTCATGCTTACACAACAAACACCCACTGAGCTATTTTCTCAGCCTCCAATAATGTGTTTCTTATGAAAACTAAAATAAATATATGTATCTCCCTGTTAAATCTCAGGATAAGCACATAGATGGTGTCATTCTATAATTTGGTGATGCATCATTAACTATTTGGAAAGCTTCAGAGTCCATGAAAACTGAGGCGAAGTGTCTGGTTTGGTCTCACTCAGGCAGAGCCTTCTAATGTTACTTTGCACATTTTCAACCCTGGTGGGGATCCCCTAAGTCATAATGATGAAGATGCTATGGTAACTAGATATGGTGGAAGAACTCAACCAGGGCTCAAAGATAAGCATCTTCTTTCATCATTAACTGTTTAAAACTCAGGCAAAAGCTGTAGGTGAGAACTGTACCAGGAAGTCAAGGTCTAGGGGGATTCATTCGATAGTCTGTTTATAGTGCCCTCTAGTGGTGTCTCTGCGGAGCTCTAACGTGGCCCCTTGGGAGGACTGCTATTTTGGTATTTATTTAAAAGCTTCATTTTCATAGTTAAGGACTATGAATAGTGCTCAGATATTTTAGTTTTATATTCATCTTCTGAAAGAAAGGTATTGTCTGTCCTTTTAAATGCATTACATTTCTGTAGGTAAATTCTACGTTAAAAAGTAGCAGATTTAATTGGTTAAATACATACAAGTAAAATGTTATCAATATACTACTACTCCAGAAGTTTTGTACTTCATGAGAATTCCTTGGAAAGTTTTCAGTGCCCTCACATGATTAAGCCTCAAGGGAACGCTGAGATAATATGAATTGGTTCTGGTTCCATGTTAATCTGAATGGTGCTAATTCTTTGATGTTGGTAGTCAACAACCCTATAGTCAGATTATCGCTCATTGTGTCTTTCATTTAAAACTTAACCTCAGTCTCCTTGGAGATTATCCCCTTCTTGGCCAGTGGTTTTTAATTGGGGGTACATGCTAAACCTACCGAGGTAAAGAATTCTAACACAGAGATATTTAGGACTCAAACAAGCTTGCTTCAATAGGTGCATGTGTGTAAGTCAGAAATCGGCATCAGGGACCCTCCTGTATCTCCAGAGTCTCACAATGAATCAGGAACTCACTAACTGATTAGACAAGCCCTGATCTCCAGGGCCTGTCTTTCTCCAGCCTCCAGTACTATGGCTGCAGACACATCATTGTATTGAGCTTTTGCATGGGTTCTGGAGATCTAAACTGGGGCTCTCGTGTTCTTAGCAGGCACTTTACTGACTGAGCCATCTCCCTAAGCCCTCTTGTTGCTATGCATCATATAATATCGGTACAGCCTTCAAGTATGTTCAGAATGTATACACCAAATGTCAAGATTGTGATATGTAAAGTACTATTCTTTTGGTGTGTGTGTGTGTGTATCAGTTATAACATGTGGCTGGCTTTGAAAATTAATCATCATTGTCCTTACAGACCTTTTGTCTAAAAGTTTTGGGGGGTGGCCTTGTCCTCATCTTGCATAGAAATTTTGCCCTAGAAATATCAAAATTCCCTTCTCAGTTGCATAATTCTTGTTAGGAGCCCTCCTCAGACCCGGAACTTCTAAAGTCACCAGTGATCAACGTATCGGTTGTAGATCCGTGGTGTTTGCTCCTCATTCTGTCAGTCAGGCTCTGCCATTAAGGCCAGGCCAATCTGTTCTGCAAATAATTGCTGCGTCTGAACGCTGTGATCACTTCAGGGACCTCCAGAACCGGAACATTGTGTTTTAGGTACTGCTATGAGATCTGGTGCCGCGAAGCACCTCTGTTGGGTTAGCTAACAGGCTAAGTCTCGGGACAGGAATTCCTTTCAGAGCCTACCAGAGTCTCTTAATCAGCTTCCTGAAGCCGAAGCTAAGACTCCCTCATTGCTCCCGCGTAAGCAAGCGGGCACACTTCTGTGGCTTTGCTGAGGTCACCAGATACCATATGTTCTTGCTGTGTGTTGAGACTCTCTCTGATCAAGAGTTCTTGTTTAAACGCTATCCATGTGATCTCTTGTTCTTTAGCAATGATTTGTTGTACGTTTCTTTTCAATACGTCCCCAGTTGGTTTTGACTCCCCTCGATGCAGGGAGAGTGGTACAGGTGGAGGGAAGTTAGAGGATGGGGTGGGGCGGGGAGCAGATTAGAATTCTCCCCGTCAGAGGGGCAGGGAGAAGTTAGGTTGGATTTCTGAAATACTGAAAAGGACACTTCATAGCCAGCGTCTTTTTCCTCTTCCCTCATAACTGGTGTCTCTAAGTTTGCATTTAATTCTGAAAAAATTAATATTATTGATAGAAAGTATTTACTCATAATAATAATTGGAGTTTTATTACATTTTAATTTACAGAAAAATTCTATTATTTATTTCTTATTCATTTTAATATCTTTTTTTTGGTAAGTCAAACTAATAGGACAAAGGAGAGCTTGTTTAGCATTGTCCCCTGCACCTCAGAGCGCACTTCCTTCCACACCATATCCTTAAATAGTGTCAGGTTTATGTGACCTCCCCGAGTGGTGCTACCTACTCACAGTCCATACTGTGTGTGAAACTAGCCAATAAATACATTTTGTTCAAAACAAAACCCAATGGAATGACCTTCCACTGTATTTGCATTGGGAAGAATAAGCCATAGCTGGCGTTTGCCCTGCTGGCTCTCAGTTTCCTGGTATGCTGTTGCTGTTTGACCTCCACACCACTACTCAACTCATGGAAGATTATGCCCAGAAGTGTCATGATCATAGAGGAAAATATGTTTCATGGAAATCTGTAGAAATAAAATATTGGAGAGTGTCAGTTTCAAATGCAGTTTGGTAATGGTGATAGCTGGTTTGAAATGATGAGGGCTCTTCTGAAAAGATCCCACGTCAGATCTTAGCACAAACTGATTTGTTCATTCATTTCAAATATAACTTCACAATAATTTTATCTCCAAAAGTTTCCATGGGCTACATATGCATGACACCTGGCTTTTCCCTCCATTGTGAGGCTTAGGAGCATAGTTCTCTAATCTATGTGGAGGCAAACTATTGGGGAATATTATTTTCAGGTGTGTGACTTTTGTTTATGCTGCATTTGTTTAACTCAGCGACGCTGTGATTCTTTGCTTATCTAAAACACCTGATGTCTGGTGTGACAGCATCACGTGGCATCCCATGCTTTGCCCGCCTGGGTCTGAGCAGCAGAATCCAGAAGGTGCTCAGAGACCCATAATGTCAAAAATCTGTACCTCCGTCCATGCCAAATGGGCCATGGGGAAGATGATTGGCACAGCCATGGTAAAAACTGCTAAAGTAAGAGTGACCAGACTTGTTTTGGATCCCTACTTGCTAAAGTACTTCAACACACGGAGAATCTGCTTTGCTCATGATGCCGGTCAGCAGAGCTCCGTCGGGGACATTGTGCTCCTCAGAGCTTTGCCCGTCGAGGAATCAAAGCATGTGAGGCATGAACTGTCCGAGATCATTTTCAAAGTTGGCTGAGTTATCGACCCAGTCACAGGAAAGCCCTGTGCGGGAACCGCCTACCTAGAAAGTCCGTTCAATTCAGAAACTGCTAACCCAAGTAAAACTCCAGAAGAACTCAAGGTCTCTTCCACCTAGGGAAAAAGGAGCCAAAGGGATTTCTGTCTTTATGTCTCCTCTCTGACTTCCATCACTGGCCATCCAGTTTCTCTTCTGACATGAATGAAACAGTAAAAGTAAATGAAACAAACAAACACCTGATGCCTAATAAAGAGCCGACTGCCCCATTGCAAGGCAAGATCAAGGATAGGCAGGGCTGGCAGGCAGAGAGTACAAACAGAAAGAAAACCGAGGAAGAAGAGGAGCAAGAGAGCAAGGAGAGAAGGGCATCAGGGACCAGCCACCCAGCTACACAGTAAGCCACGGAGAAAGAAGTAAAGACATACAGAAGTAAGAAAGATAAAAGCCCAGAGGCAAAAGGTAGATGGGATAATTTAAGAAAAGCTGGCAAGAAACGAGCCAAGCTAAAGCCGAGCATTCCTAACAAAGAATAAACCTCTGGGTGTGATTTATCTGGGAGCTAGGTAGTGGCCCCCCCAAAAGTTAAAAGAATAAAATATCACACGATAGCAAACAGCCACCTCTGCACTGAACTCCACGGTTCAAGGCTTGGACGCTAGGACCCTATGCTTCCTATCCTAACTCTCCACCTACAAACAGCAACTTAAACTCTCTGACCTCAGCTGTCTAAGCTGGAAAATGGGCTCAGGTATGGTCCTTAGGGTCACTGTGAGGACTTGTCTACAAGACAAGAGCTTCCTAGTTTGCTAGAACATACCAAGCGCTAGCCGCAGCTGTTACTGCCCTGCTATTTTTAGGCCCCGGGAAGACATCCTTCCCTCACAGAGATCCAACGGAAGTGTGATGGAAACAAGAAACCATACATAATATGGGATATAATTAGAAAATGACAAGGTGGTGGCCAACTGGTAGGAGGCTCAGCCATCTTGTTAGGAACTGATGGTGAAGCGTGTTGAGAAACAACTTTTTGTGCCTGGCAATTACAAGACAGCAAGTGATGGGAGTATTCATTTCTATCCCTCCTGTACTCGCAGAAGCTCACGGCCTGGAAGCTAGAGCTTGCGGCATGCGAAGGTTTTGATGACGATCTTTTAATGAGAAACTAGGAAGCCTGGCGCCTTCTGAGCAGTGCATTAGGGGCCTTTCCTTTTCATTTTGTGTTGACTTTGACCTCTGTCACTATAGCCTTTTGATACAACTAAAAGGGATTGAAATTAACAATTTAGGAGTATATCTTTCCCATCATGCCTTTCTTTCCAATTATTTTCTATCCTTGCCCACGTTTTGAATAAGATAAAACAAAACTACCCCTTTCTTCCTTTTCCATCATGCCAATGCTACCAGTCTATGGGAGCAGTTTTTATTAGTGTTTCTGCTTGTTATTTGTTGGTTCATAACTCTTTCCTGCTTACTGGAGGGATAGGACTGTATCTTCTAAGAAGGTCATCTATCCACATTTTCCTAGGGAACCTTGGGTAGTGTCTTATTTGCTTAGTAGGACCTCTGGGATATTTTGCCTGTTGGTCATGTGTCACCCTAGATACTGTTGCCCTGCCCAGGCTCTGGGTCTCAGATAGAACTTCCAAATGAAGACAGAAAATGGCTGTTTTCAGTCTTCTTTGGAGCAGTGATGCTGTCTCCATGGAGTCCAAACCTGGACTGTCTGTGAGCCTAGGCTGGGCACCTGGTAGCCAGGAAGACCTGCTACTGTCCTTGTTTCTTCCCCATGGAGCCCTCAATTACAAAATGTCTCTTCCTTGAAGTCTCCTTCCACTCTCTGAACATCTATGCTTTAGAATATACCATGGGAACATTGTGTGAAGATGCGTTGCTGTGATTGGTGTAATAAAGAGCTGAATGGCCAATAGCTAGGCAGGAGGTATTAGGAGGGACTTCTGGGTGGCAGAGAGGACTCTGGGAAAAAGAAAGGAGGAGAGACACCAGGAGTCATGGAAGAAGCAGCATGAGAGGTATGTGACAGAATATAGATGAATGAAAATGGGGTAATTTAAGTTATAAGTGCTAGTTATAAACAAACCTAAGCTATAGGCCGAGCTTTCATAATAAGAAGTCTCTGTCATTATTTGGGAGCTGGTTGGTGGGTCAGAGAAAGACTCATTACATAGACAGCCTTTCAATCAGCCCCAGTCCAGCCTTCCCTCCCGACTGTGCTGTCTCACCACAAGGTTTTAGTATACTTAGTGTGTGTTCTTCTTAAACTGTGAGTCTTCTCTTGGACAGCAAATGAATGGTGGGTCTCAAAGTGGGCTGCTTTTCCTTCGAGCTGGACTCGTAGCCTCACTCACTCTGTGACTGTCTAACTGGACTCCCAAGGTTCCTGACTTTGTGGCTCTCAGATGCTCTAAAAGCTATGTGAGCGGGAGTGGCTTCTAAGGGAATTTCTCAGTCTCTCCATGGAAAGTTGATCTCCTACTTAAGTTGACCTTTGATTTCCACACTGGGTCCTTCAGGCTAGGGGATTTCTGGGGAGCATGAGGCAGGACAGTAACAGTTTTCATTGGCTCCCAAAGAGCAGCAGATTCATTACCGACCACTGGCCTTGTGGATGGACCCAACCTTCTCTCTCATTGTCAGCCTGCTTTGAGTATCCTCAGGTTTGGACCTTAGTCTTGGCTTTCTAGTATCTATCTGGTCAGGTGGAAAAGGAT
The DNA here is from genome assembly GCA_001685075.1 of Bramus lutescens. Classification (NCBI taxonomy): domain Eukaryota; kingdom Metazoa; phylum Chordata; class Mammalia; order Rodentia; family Cricetidae; genus Bramus; species Bramus lutescens. The sequence continues at coordinate 542,382 of LOEQ01000170.1, forward strand.
TTCTAGAGTAGCAACTTTGGGCCCTGTCTAGGTCTTTGTTTTGAGCCCTTGGACTAGACATGGTATCGAGTGCCAGCTCTTTGTTACGTCTATAAGGAGCCCAGGTCCAAATCATATGGAGCTATGCTCCTCCCGCTCCTCCCACTGTGCCCAGCTGCCTGGCTCAGCATTCTTCCATCACTACCAGTTCACCAAATGGGCCAGAACAGGAAAGAGATGGCCTATTCAAATGGGTTATGCAAAGAGGACTATATACAAAGACCAAATGTAAATGAAGTTGTTATTTAAGGGCTACTAGACAAAGAGACAAGAAGATAATGCAGAGTTCTTACAGCCTCTTCTAGGCCTATTTGAGGGAAGTGATGATCTTTGGTGTGTCTGGAATGGCCTTTTAGGGGGAACCCAGGGAAATTAGTTACCCTCCCGCCCATCTCTCTCTTCGCTGACCTCCTTGGAGCCACACATTAGCTGGATCCACATGGAAGCGAGAGCATCTACAATGTTGTTGATGCAGCAAAGGGAAGACATGGGCCCCACTTGGGGGTCCCTGTAGTGTGTAGAAAGACAAAACAGCGGGTTTCTATTTGGGAAACTAATCTAAAATTTATCAGGTTGCTTGTGTGTTGGCCTCCCCCAGGTATTTTGTACCTACTAGATCTTAACATTTCAGTTACGCAGGCAGCAGCAGTTATTTCCCTTCTAATGGTGTTTCTCTCAGCAATCACTAAGATACAACGACGGCTGCATCTACTGGTCCAAATCCTGGTGATTACCTCTTTCGAGATAAGATGCTGTCCTTTCTGGATGGTTGGGCTCCAGAACCATGGAGCAGCGACCTCTAAGCCATTGTAAGGGGGGTTGTAATCCTGCCTGCTGGAAGCCCTGGCTTCTTTTCTAGATCTTACTCTGATTCCTTGAAGCCAGACAGTGGTTAACAGAGGCCAGAGCTTACTTTCTCATCCCCGTCTTCACTGTTCTGGTAGCGGAATACTCAACCCTGGGACCATTTTTTGTCCCTTTCTTCCTTAGTTTTCTGGTCCATTTGGGAGCTCAGTCAATTATGTGTATTTTCAGCTTCCTGGGCCTTATCTGTGTCAGTTTCTTCCACTGATAGTTTTAGTCTCTAGACTGAAAATAGGGAACAGCTTTCCTGTGGGCCTACAATGTGGCCTTCCTATCTTGTTTCCCTGAGTTAGTTTTAGCAGTAAGAGTCCACAGCCTGGTCTCTCAGACAGGGTGATGTTCCACAGTGACTGAAAGTGGTTTCTTCAAGTTGGGTTCAGCCTGGCCTGATTTCTCAGACCTTTTCTGTATCTTCCTGTTCGGCCTTCTGCAGCAGGTTTGCAAAAATCTTACTTTCCATTTGCTTATCCATGCTTCTGCTCTTTCTCTGTGTCCCACTGATCTTAAGCAATTGTTATAAACGTGTGTCAGTCGGATTGAAGTTGCCAATAAGGACATCGAATCCCACCTCCTGGCCCTCCCCAGGCTCCCAGAGAGTTCCACTGCCTTGCCCAGGTATACTTAAGAGCTTCCCGCCCTTCAGCGATATTTTCTAAGCCTTACCACGTCTTTTTCCAGTGCTCTACTGTAGTCCACTCTCAGCCAGGCAAGCTACCAGTTTCTCCTGGTCTATGCTGGTCCTGCAGCAATGGCCTAGGAATTTTCCAGCCAGAAAGTCCAGTCATTGATGACTCTTAGCACTTCAGAGGTCACCCTCACAGGAGGCCCCTGAGACTGCACGTACAACTTCTGAAATACAACCTCAGATTATGATTTGTCCCTCCCCCAAGCGAATTCCAAATAAAGACGTGGATGCAGGCTATTTATTTGAGAGATAATGCCAGGAAATAGGGTCATGGGACTGATAAGTGAGACAGGAAAGGGGGAAAACCAGCCAAAGATTGTGTTAAAGGGAAGGTTACCACTGTGGATAACTAAGGTCGAAGCCTGAAAACCGTTGAGGACACATCTCAGAATTGTCCCCCTGGTTGGGGAGGAGGTTGAGGTATTTATCTGTCCACTTTTGTCCTTCTCTAGTGGCAGATGGATCCTGGTATGCCAGTTCTATAGCATTTCTTGGAGCCATACAGTCCCTCTGGAAGGAAGCAGAGAGGTTCAAAACCTAAGGCAACTGTGTAAAGCTGACTTCTGAGCTGGATTTCTGTCCTAGGACCATAAACAGATATGTTTTCTAATGCTGTGCGTGTTAAAAGTATATAACATGCTAGTCTTTTGGAGTTTTGAAAATTAAATGCTTTCCACACCAAGCCACTTCTCATGGTCTCTAAGGTAGGAAAAGAAGTGAGTTTCTGTTGGCACATAAGAGTTTATAACCTCTGCAGAAAAGACCTGGCTTAGCACTTCCCGAATCTTCGGTGTTAGGATTCAGAACCCAGTACTAGGATGGCATTAACTGGAATCTTAGGATTCCACTTCCGCAAAAGAGATGCCCATCTGTCAGTGTCACTGGAAATGTCATGGAGTCTTTGGAAAGAAAAGAATTACTGATTTGCATTTTCTGTGGAAGGAAATGCTGGCTGAATCACGTGAGCAGGGGTACCAGTTGTTACCCATACTTCTGATTGTGCTATATAATGTACAGAAGCCCCAGATCCCATGAATGATTTGCCTGAAGAAAAGAAGGGAAAGAAGTTTCTAGATGAGTTAAGAAGGGATGGGAGTGGGAAGCAGGAGAGATAACCATTAAGAGAACCTACTCTTGCAGAGGACTGAGGCTCAACTCCCATCATCCCCATGCCCCACAATTCCCTTCAACTTCAGGGAATCCAATGTCTTCTGGGCACTGCCCACATATGCTCAGACATACACACAGGCAACATATCCAAAAAATAAAGATAAAATTTTTTGTATGATATATTTAAAGGTTTTACTTATTTATTATGTATACAGTGTTCTGCATGCGTGTAGGCCAAAGAGGGCACCAGATCTATTGCAAATGGTTGTGAGCCTCCATGTGATTGCTGGGAATTAAACTCAAGACCATGTGCTCAACTATGTTCATAGCAGCATTATTTGTTATAGCCAGAACCTGGAAACAACCT
>LOEQ01000170.1:545623-556574 GCA_001685075.1 Bramus lutescens
GTTGAAGGGGAGGGGAGAGGTAGGGAGGGGAGCAGAGAAAAAATGTAGAGCTCATCAAAAATCAATTTTAAAAAAGGAAAAAAACCACCAAATATTCATAGAATTAGGATTGTGTGCCACTTTTTTGCCCTGAGAAACTGTATCTTTCCCAGGCTGGACTTAAGTTCCCTATGTATCTGAGAATAACCTTGAACTTATTATCCTCCTGCCTCCACTTTATCACTTCAAGGGTCATTTATGACATCATAGTACTAAAGAGAAATGGTATAGGTGTGAGTATTTGATGATTTTATTATGCCACAAAAACTTTAAGTCATATTTAACATCATAGTTTACATTTATTCTGTTTGACTGTGTGTCCAGTGGTACGCTTGGGTCAGTCTATTTAACCAAGTCTTCAAGGGGATTAATGTTGATGCTCTGTCCTTTGTCGGGTCTGGACTTGCTGGATAGGCTGTCAGTAGGCTAGAAAGAAAGAAAATTTGCCAGGAGGTGTGTAGTTCATAGGTATATAAACTGAAGTACAGAGAATTCAAGACCTGGGTAGGTCACACATTAGTGCTGGAAGAGTGGGTTGCAGACTCCTCCTTCTAAGGACAGTCTAGCCTGGACCTCTGGCACTGCTGTTCATCCTCCTGAACTTGGCAATGCTCAGATGAAAGCTGAGTTTTGAGGGCAGTTCTTTCTGGGAAATGTAGTCCAGAAACTTATTTTCAGGAACAGAGTTTTATTTTGTCTGTGATTGGTACTTATTGAGATTCCTTGGTTGTTGGGGTGCTCCATGTAAGTAGGGCGGGTCCTATGAGTGATCAGATGGACATCCTTAATGGATGCCTTAGAAGCCCCTCTGTGGCTTCCCCTTGTGTGTCTCTTTAAGACAAAGAGAACAGAAAATACATTGTGGGATTTCAAGAGAGAAGGAATCATTTATCCCATCATTTCATGAGAGATGATTTAAAACATTCTATTGTGGCATCTTTAGTGGACAGAAAAGAAAAGTGATAAGGATAAACCTAAAAACATTGGACCCACCAGCTTCTATGAAACAAGCCATTTTACCACCTAATAGTTAAAAGCAATTAGTATTCATTATCTCCGTATCTGGGGTGGTTTTTCTGGGTGGTTCTCTTGTAAGTTCCTATAAGGGGGCAGTTAAGATGCTGCCAGTGCTGTGGGCCTCTGAAGCCTAGAACACCTCTTTCCAAGGTCATTTATTTACATGCTTCTAGTTGTGGGAAGGATGGGTCTCAGTTCCTCCATAGGCATTTCTCCACAGGATGATAGGTTTCTCTCCATATCACCCATCTTCTTCTATGAGGGATTAAGAGAGGGATAACTAGGAAGAGTTCACAGTACATCTTATGTTACCTTGGAACCATGACACCTACATTTCTATGGTATCCTATGGGCTTAGAGGTAGCTTTGTCCAGTAGGAAAGAGAAGAACACAGAACATGGGTGCCAGGAGATGAAATAATTGTGTTTCCACTGTGTTCTCTAGTTCTCAGAGATTTACTGCTTTAACCATAACAGAATGTGTGTGCCTTCCCCAATTGGAAGGGAATAAGGATAGAGACACTTTTGAATTCTGCATTAGAAAGGACTCTGCTCTTACAAGTTGTTTGTTATGAGTTCGCTTGCTAGCCCAGGTGCTCCCTGGAGGAGCTCAGGGTTAATGCCAGCAGATTCAAACAAACTCTCAGCATCTCAAGATGTGCCTGAGTCCAGACATCAATGAATGGGGAAGATAACAGAGGCAAGATATCGCCAGTCTCAGAATGTGGCTAACCTTTTCCAGCTAACCAGAGGGACTAAACAGATCTCCACTGATGCCTGTATCCCCTCCTATGAGCCTCCTGTAGTAAGGAGATGGAAGTTTCTCTAAGGTGTTAACCAAATTCTTTCTTAAATTCTAACTTGAAGACTCAGTTTTTACCTTTGCTCATTGGTGTTTGTGGTGCTGTCTCACTGGTGGTCTCCAGCTGTGCTCGTGTTTCCAGACTCTGGGCATCTTATGCAAAGACCTGAAGAACCAAACTCAGTGTGGTGAAGTAACAACAGATTGAATACATGAGCAAAGCAAAGGTTCAGAATAATTATACTTCAAGACAGCGGTGGACTCTCAGTGAGATTTTTCTCAAGAGCCTCAGATTCCTTATGAATTTAGGAAGAGGAGAGAGAGTCTGGTTGCTAGTGGAGTGTGGGTGGCTTTCTGTTTTGGGGATAAGTCTGAGTTATGTTAAGCCTTTGCTCACTGTCCACACCCTTCCTCATACATCTGATTTTAATCCTATCCATGGCTACTCACGCATAAACATAAGACAGTAACTAAGATAATTTCCCCTAAAACTTCATTTACAGGACACAGTTTGCTTTACTGAGCACATATCTCAAACCAGTCCAGACTAGATTGGCCCACTGCCATAAATTCCAGTTTTATCATAATGATCATAAAAGAGAAATTGCTAAGGTTTCTCAGGAGCAGCCAATTGCTTTGTTTAGAGAGGAGTGTGTGCAGCCTGATGGGGGTGGGGCTCCCAGTTGCTGGTTAAGCTGTGTGTGCATGGCTCAAGCTAAGCAGAGTCACGGGTTTGTAAGTTACACCTAGAGTTGCCTGCCTCAGTGTTTGGAAACACAATCTCTGGTGTCCTGGTTACGCCAAAGCCCTGAAGTTTTATCCTATCCCAGCGCCAGCTGCCCAGCACCTTGCTGTCTGCATCAAGCCAAGGTGGATGAGAGTCTTAATGCATCGTTCCTGAAGCATAGCTCCTTCATACAGTTCCGCCTCATCTGAAGAACAGCTCCTTAGCCTCTCGTGCAATGCGCAGTGATAGGAAAAACTTGAGGATGTCTATTTAAAGGCCCCGTTGTCTAAAATAACATTCAATGCATTAAGAACATTTTTAGTTTCCTCGCTCTTGAAGGAGTCAGCATTGCTAGATTTTCTGCTGCTACACGGCAAGCGTCCTCTTTCCCTAGGTTCTCAAGTAGAGAGTTTCTCACTTTTCTCTACGACCCTCACCAGAAGCGCTCCTAATGGTTCTCAGCCTCCTGCTAGCTTACTGGGTGTTCGAAGTCTACTAGTTAATGCTTTTAGAAGCGTGCATCTCGAAATCTTCTTAGCTTCTAGTTTTTTTCCTTATTCCAATGCCACTTCCACATTCCAGGGACCCAGTGTCTGTGTTCATTATCTTTTCTATGTAGTAAATTGTCCCCAAACTTAACTGCTTAAAACATTGTCTTTGGTTACTGTCTTTATTCGCTGCGGCAGACTATTACAAGGATGCGAATACTAACAGCCACTGACCCTTGGGGGCCATCTGGGTAGCTAGGACCATGTGAGTCAGAGCAAACTGAGATGAAATTCTAACATCCATTAGATAATGGTGGCTGAACTGTGAACTCCGGTTGTCAGGCTGGAGAGACTCCACACAAAGTGATCAGTGGGGAACTCAGATTCCAAGCAACACCTCATGACTGTGCAGCCCACATAATCTTTTCAGGGGGAGTTTGGATGGACCACACTCCTCATAGATCTTGTCTTAGTCAATTTTCTATTGCTGTGAATTGACCACAGCAACTGTTATTTAAAAAAAAATAATCTGGGCTTGTTTGGATGGAAGCCACACCCCAGTCCCTGGCATCCATATATCCAAAGATGTTCTGGAATGTTCTGATAGAAATTCTATCCCAAGCCCCCTCCCCTGGGAGTTGCCTCAGTCCAGACTCCACCCCTGAGAAAGCCTGCTGAACGATGACCCCTCCCCAGAGATGTTCAAAATCACTTCCACGGGGTATTTAAACTGCCACCTCATCCAGAGAACAAACGTGGTTTTCTGGTCTTCCTTTCCCATCTCCTCTCTGTGGGGGCTGGAAAGCCATCAGGGAGCATTTGTATCCATTAAACCTGGGCTTTTAATAATTCGGTTTGATTTGGTCTGATTTGGATTATTGTGTCAGTGGAGAGGATTATGGGGGGCAGAAACTTTTCTGGGCTGGTTTACAGTTTCAGAGGTTTAGTTCATTATCAGCAGGTCGGGAAGCACCACAACATGCAGGGAAATGTGGTGCTGGAGAAGGAGCTGAAAGTTCTACTTCCGGATCTGCAGACAGCAGGAAGAGAGAGTCACTGGGCCTGGCTTGGGCTTTTGAAACCTCAAGACCCACCCTCAGTGACACACTTCCTCTGACAAGGCCACACCTTCTAATCCTTTCAAATAGTGCCACACCCTAAGCATTTGCACATATGAGCCTATGGGTGCCCATCTTCAAACCACCATAGATGTGTAGTCTTCATAATTACGGCTTCAGGTACTTTCCTGTTGATGTTGATACTGGATTCTGTCCCCCTCCCTAATTTCTGAGACAGCTTTTACTCTGTAGCCTAGGTTGTTCTAGTCCTTACTATGTAGTCTCCAGTGGCCTCAACCCACATTAGTCTTGCTGTGTTAGTCTCCCAGTTCTGGGATTATAGGCATGTGCTGTCAAGTCTGTAGTTGTCTTGATAGACTGTGGCTATTACAGGTAGACTATGATGTTCCTTTCTGTTTCCAACTGAGCCTCATTTTCAAAGAATTTCTGTTCTTTTTTAAAAAAATTCTTATTTTGTAGGGGTGTGTGTGTGTGTGTGTGTGTGTGTGTGACTGTGAGTATCTGTATACATGTACCCACAGGAGCCAAAAAAGAGTATTGAGCTGGAGTTAGAGGAGATGGAGAACCGCCTGATATGTGTGCTGATAATGGAACTATGCTTTTTATTTTTAATAAGTAGTTTATTCTAGAGTCAAATTTGAGTGACTGTGGTCTATGAACACAGATATAGGTTGCCCAAATTCCGTGTTCAATGTAAAACCAGTTTCATGAAGCATTAGAGTTTTGCAGAACCAAGTCCTAAGTCAAGGTGAGTTGAAAGGATATTGCTGGCCACAACAGAGAAGCACACACAGCAAGATGGGAGATGCTTTTCTTAGGTGTCAGGAGCATTATCTGGTGATTCGTAGATTTGGGGGATATAGTGGTCTAGCAAAAGTTTTTAACCTCTTAATTATATGTTTGTCTCTTGTGGTAATCTAAGCTTACTTATTTATTTGCTTGCGTATGATTGTATGTATGTATGTATGTATGTATGTATGTATGTATGTATGTATGTATGTATGTATGTATGTATTTGGCTCTGCAGAGCATTCCACACTGCCCTGGGGTTAACAATCCTTCCATCTCAGCACCTCAAGTTCCTGGGATTACAGGCTCATGCACCCACATCTAGTTTAAGATGAGCTTTTTAAAATAGGAATCTTTCAGATTTGTGTTACAATGTTTCTTCCTGATAGAGAACCTCAGATAGGTATTTAACAATACCATTCTAGCTTTTCCGTTTCTATCACACACAGAGCCAGAGAAGCACATTTCTTAAAGCTGCTTATTTTTAATATCTCCAGAGCTATACTGCTACATATTTTGGTTTCCTTTCTTTTTAATGTTATCAGCAGAAATTGCCTTTCTTTTCCACAGTATAAGAAGATTATCTCAATTAGTGTGGACTCTCTTCCCTCAGGTCCCTTCCTCCACTTGCCTTGGGGAATCTTTCTTGGTGTTTTTCCAGCTTTTTTAGTCTTAATGGTACAGAAGCTGTTGTGCTGGGGTTGCATATTGGTGGTGCTATATACAGAGTACAACTTGGGTGATGGCTGTGTAGTCCCAATTCACCCCCACACTTTCTGAAGAGGCTGTCAAATATAGATTACATATCCTTGTGACAAAAAAGTCAAAGAAAAGGAAATTTGCTAATAACATTCTGTGGAGGAAATGGATAAAGAAGCAATTGTCTCTGTGAGTGTGTGTGTCTGTCTCTGTCTCTGTCTCTGTCTGTCTGTCTGTCTGTCTCTCTCACACACACATACACAAACACACACACTTCCCTCTCTACAGGTTTTACACCTCTCCTTTTCAGTTCTCACACATGACCACAGTCACTGAGTTAGCCAGGATCTCTGTGACGCAGATAATGAGATGGAGTTAGGACCATGGAGAATTGATCATGGAGAATTGATGGGTAATGCCTATGGTAGAAAAGAGAAAGGAAACTAGATTGGATAAAGAATACTCCATATTATAATGCAAATTAGAAGCCTCAAGAAAAATGGGCAGGATGATGGATCAGCAGGTTAACCACGTCAGAACACGATACATGCATAGCAAAATTCAAGACAATCCAACGGAGAGACCTCCAGATCAAATATGACATGTTGAGGGCTTAAGAGATGGCTCAGTGGTTAAGAGTACCGACTGCTCTTCCAGAGGACCTGGGTTCAATTCCCAGCACCCACATGGCAGCTAACAACGGTCTGTAACTCCAAGATCTGACACCATCACAGATATACATGCAGACAAAATACCAAAGGACATAAAATAAAAATAAATTATTTAAAAAAGCAAAAACAAATATAACATGTTAGAGATATTTATTCTGCACTGTGGAGAAAGCCTGAGGCTCTAATATTTCTGTGATGCTTAGCTGTCAGTGTGGAATATACGCGGAACAGATTCTGAAGACAATGACAGCAGGCTGGAGGTTAGGTCTACTCTTGATCCTCTTAAATCCACTCTCTTCCTGAAAGGAACATTAAGCATTGCATGCTGTGGACATCAAGGCCACCAGGAATACCTAGGTCCCCTTGAGGTAAAGAATTTGCCTGTGGAGGAGTCTATGTATACCTGACTCCTAGTGACTGAGGATGAGTTCTGACCCCAGAGAGTAAAGTGGTGTTTTACAAAATAGTTCCTAGGACACCTGATGTGCTTTGGATGAGGAGCTGGCCCCTTGTTCAGAAACCTATTGCCCTTATGATGATGCATACAATTTGAGGGTTGGAAGTCACCAAGTAGTATAATATAGACACCATTTTATCTACTCTGGTACCTAGAGCTATAATGAAATGAGAGGAAGAGAAAAGAAAGAGGATGGAGGTCTCTCTCTCTCTCTCTCTCTCTCTCTCTGAGAGAGAGAGAGAGAGAACTTGTGTGAGTGCCCTCAGTGGTGTTCAATCCAATCCCCTGGAGCTGTAGTTACAGGCAGTTGCAAGTTGCCTGATGCGGGTGCTGGGAACCAAACTCAGAACCTTTGTTAGATCAATATGTGCTCTAAGCCACTGCCATCTCTCCAACCCAAAAGAAGTCACATTTGTAGTCTGTTTCTATGGGTCAGGGTCTGGGTACAGGTCAACTGAATCTCAGTGCTGCTGGTTCATGGTTCTCATTGCCGCTCAGGGTCTTCTTCCAAGTCCAGTTACCTTGTTCCATGACAGGATTTGGTTCCTGGGCATCACTGAGCCTTGGTGCCCCAGGCCTCTTCTCCATCGACAATCTGCTGTGGATAGTTGTTTCCTTTCTGAATAGACAGGAGAAAAACCTGATTTCTTAAAGAACTTTTCATCTGATTATGTCATCTCCCGCAGTAAGAACTCCTTCTAAGCTTAGAATTGACTGATTTAGGGGCTGAGGTTCACTTGTGCAGTATCATTTGCCTCCTATTATAATAAATCAAGACATCGGCTCTCAGTGGATAAAATGCCTGCTATACGATCATGAGGACCTGAGTGTAGATTCTCAGTGCTCACATCAGAGCCTGGGCCTGGGAGGTCCATGTGCCTCTAACTATGATGCTGGTGGCTTGGAGATGGTTGTATTCCCAGAGTTCTCTAGTCAGCCAGTGTACTGAGCCGGCAAACACCTGGTTCATTAGGAGAGCCTGTGGTAAAAGGCAAGGTGAGAGTAGAAGAGAGGGACCTGATTGTTGTTTGATATTTTGATCACATTCTGACAATAAAGCTTGCTTTGAGAAAGAGGGTGAAGATAACCATTAGCTGACCAAAATTAACCATAGAGGTTTTAGAGGACAGATAGGAGCCAGGAAGTAGTGACATGGATCTGAGGGGGGGATCTCGAGCTTTTGGATTGAGGGGCAGAAGAAATAGGAAGTCACTGGGGGGCGTCTCTGCTTATTCGGATCCTTACCCCAATATCTAACTCTCAATTTTTTATTGATAAAAAATAATTAGATAAATGCTTCAATTCAGTAAATGATGTTGACCTCTGATTTCTATATGCACCTGTGTACCTGCATATACATATACATTGTTTTTTAAATAAAATAAACTGTGAATAATATTTCATATTTTCAGATTCTTCCCTCTCAAACAGAAGGGATCATAGGGATGTGTAGGATGTGTGTCAGGAGGGGAGTCTCAGGGAGCTATTTTAGAATTCTATTAGTCACAAATGGACTCAATCCAGGTGCTGTGAAACTTCCACAGAGAAACACATGCGCGCGCACGCGCACATAAACTTTTTAGGTTGCTTATTTTCTCTGATAGTCAGCCATGTTCAGAATTGCCAAATTACCAGGAAAGGCTCTGGTCTGACTTGCATGGGCTATCTCATCTAGATTCTATCAGCTGAGTCCTATGGGCATGATTCTATGCTGTGTGGGATGGCCCCAGAGGGTTGACTTCTGTGCTCAGTGACATGGTCCCAAGCTATGTGGAATGACCCTGAGGGGTCACTGCTGTGCTTAGGGACATGGTTCCAAGCTGTGTGGAATGACCCCTGAGGGCTCACTGCTGTGCTTAAGAAGTAGCTGTTATCAGAATGAGGGAAATCAGGTGGGCAGGGAAGAAGCCAGGGATACTGGCTGCAGGCTGATTCCCACTCAGCAAGGTGTACATTCTTCATAGGAAAGGCAGTGGAGGAGTAAGCAGAAGTGGCTGTGGCCAGCAAAGAACAATACTTGTGGTCAGGTGACCTTTTAATGTCACCCTCAATCTTCCACGAAATAAACTCATCATACAACTAGGTTATATTCGTAAACATTACACTAAAAAAAAAATCAGAACAACACCAAGCAAATACAAATTTAAATGGGAGGCTAGTGTGATGGCCCTGTGGGTAGCAGAGCTTGCCACACAAACCTGATGACCTCAGTTCTACTAAAGGAAGCCACAGCAGAAAGAGAGAGCCAACTCTTGCAAGGTGACCTCTGACCTCTACAACCACATGGTAGCATACATACACTCCTCCCCACCACGAGAGCATACCCCCCCCACACACAGCAAAATTAAGGTTTTAGAAAATGTGAGTGGTGTGCAGGGGGCAGTGAGGAATGCTTGTTAAAATGTGTTGTTTTCTTGAGGAAGAAGAGGAAATGTTGTAAAGTTGTATATTCGTCTTCCAGTGATTACTGTGGAAATGGCCTAGGAACCATGAGACTCCTGATCTATAGGTACAAATCTCTTTGTACCCCATCAAAAAGATGCTGGAGTCACTGGAGGAAGTAGATGATTCCAGGTTTGGAACGTTGAAGATCTCAGGCCACCTAGCAAATCTTGCTATGTCTAAAAGCAAGAGTTCAGGCAGGGACAAGTGAAAGGTGGTGACAAGTGAAAGGTGGTGACAATTTCAGCCCCTTCGTATCAGAAACAAAGCTGTGTGTTACGGCCATGGCTTGCTCTCGTGGGCTCCTGTACCAGAGGTTGAAACACAGAAGAGGTCTGCCTTCCGGGCACCTGAGAGGTCCCGTGGACGCTGCTGGAGGCGGGGGTAGAAGCGTTGCTTGTGCCCTCCAGTCACTCGAAATGACTCAGCAGCTTTTTGTGCCCCCTTTAAGTGGCACTGAGTGTGTCTCACACTTTTTTGCTGCTGTTTTGTTTTTGTAATCTTGACCTCCTCTCTCTGGAGCTCCTGAGATTTCATAATCACAGACACACTGACATTCATTTGCAGGCACGTTTAGTATCTTGTATTCAAAATGCTTGGGACTAAAAATGATTTGCATCCCAGAATTGGAATATTTGCATCCATAAAATGAGATATCAATGGGGCTCAAGTGCAGTCTTGAGATTGCTTTCATTTGATTTATACCTTTTACACACAGCCATGGAATTTCCCACAGTGTCTTAGCCAATTTTGCATTAAATAAAGATTGGTAGCATGAAATTTTCTCCTATCCTCAGAGAAAAAAGTTTCAGATTTTTGTAGTATGTCACATTTCAGACTTTCAGGATAGACACGATCTATATCTATGATGGGCCTTAAAGGATCACAAATCATAGCAAGCCCTAAGATTCATTTTCACCTGTCCAGAGCAATTGTTGCCTTCAGTGTCACCCTCGCTGAGAATGAGGACACCATAAATTCCCACCTACTTGGGATAGGAAGTGTGGAAAACATGATCATTCTTGAGCTGCTCAACCTGGGTACTCAAGTATCTGCTTAGAAGGGAGCCATGGTGATTCCATTTCACTCTTGGGATGCAAAGCCAGAGTCCTCTGTGGCAGATACTTCATTCCTTCCTCATAGGAACGGACCCAACTGTGCTTCCAGCATGTAAGGCCCTGCTCAGGCCCGCTCCCTGGGGAACTCACCTGGCTAATCTGGCTAATTATTTAAACATCCCTAAGGTGTGACTTTGTGTCTCAGGGTTTTTATTGCTGTGAAAAGACACTATGGAAACTTTTATAAAGAAAATAATTAATTGGGGTAGCTTGGTTACAGTTTCAGAGGTTCGGTCCATTATCATCATGATGGGGAACACGGAACTGTTCAGGCAGAGGTGGTGCTGGAGCTGAGAGTGCTACATCTTGCAGGCAACAGGAAGTGGACTGACAGTCACACAAGGGGTCCGGGGAGGAGAAGCTTGAGCTAAAGGAACCTCAAAGCCTGCCCCACAGTGACACACTTCCTCCAACAAGACCACACATCCTAACGGTACCATTCCCTTTGAGAACCATTTTCTTTCAAAACTACATTCCACTCCGTGGTCCCCAAAGACTTATAACCATATCATAATACAAAAACAATGCATTCAGACCTACTTCAAAAATCCCCATAGTATATAACAATCTCAAATTTGTTTCAAAGTCCAAAATCTCTCCTGAGTTGCATGGCAATCTCTTAAC
>LOEQ01000170.1:569474-580157 GCA_001685075.1 Bramus lutescens
ACCTTTGGAAGAGCAGGCAATGCTCTTAACCACTGAGCCACCTCTCCAGCCCACTGAAGGAAATCTTAACACACCCTGTGTACCTGCTAGCTTCCTTCCAAGTGTCAGAGGGAGTTTTGCTTTTGCATAATAAAGAAATACAAAATTCTAGGGACAGGAATCGTGCTTACTGTGTGAGGCAGGAAGCAGTGGTGCATGGAGCCCTTTCTGCTCAGGGAAGGAAGCAGATCCCTCTTGGTTCTGTTGCTCTAATAGAATCCCCGAGACTGGGTAATTTACAACAGAAAGAAGCTGATTTCTGGTTTAGGGGTCTGGACTGGTAAGCACAGGACCATTGTAGTGCTGCTTCCATTCATCTTGAAAGCCGTCAATCCCTCCTCATGAGCCAATCACCTTTCAAGGGCACCGCAAGGGTAATCAGATTTCAGCATGAGTTTCAGGGGGGATCAACCTATTTAAACCTGCTTACCTTACAGCTGTGCTGACTGGCACTCAGCCTGTCCTTTGCAGAACAAAGAATAACTTATATCCTTCCTTGATGACACATAGAGAGGAAGAAGGGAAACCCAACAAGGCACAGGGACCAGTCTCTGTGAAGTACTAAGACTCTCTAAGTCATTGACGTGCTCCATTAGCTATAGGTTAACTGCACGGCATAGCCTCTAACAGTTATGCCAAAGAACTAGACGGAATATCGGCTGGTCTGGCAATCTTCAAGAGATGACAGCCCTGTGGTTGAGGGCTAAGAGTCCTTTGACACAAGCAACTATTTTTAACTGATTTATTTCTGTCCATCTTTCCACAGACTATATTATACATACTCCAGGAAAGAGTACCTCCTAAAAGAAAAGGAAAGGGACCTCCTAAAAGAAAAGAAATAGCCTTGCACAGAAGATATTTCCAGTTGTCCCCCTACCCACTTCTTATCAGTTCTATGCAAGTGATTTATTCTTCAGATTATTCCAATAATATTCCAAGATTCAGATATTTTAAACTAAGCCTCAAAGGCTTCATTTGTCCAGGGCTCTGTCTCTCTTACTTTGATTTTTCTGGTATTTTCTTCTTCTAGGAATGACCCTTTTTATCCTGTGTTCTTGTCAATCCATTTCCCCTTTCTCCACTTTCTTTCTCACATTCATTCTTTGCTTTTCTGGCCCAAAGTTCCCTGTTATTGCAGACAGTGGTCATTAGTGGCCAGCAATGCTTTGTTAGCCATGCTATAGATAGCCCCTTGTTGCAGGCCAGTGAGGGTGACTGGCCACTTGGTGTAGCACATAACCTGGGTAGATAATCTACAGGTACAAACATGGAGGGAAGAGCACCTGGGGTCAGAAGCCGCTTGCTGCTCTATTGCTTCTTAACCAACATCGGGTGGAGGAGAATGAAAATTCAAGTAAAGCCAATGACTAGCAAGATCCTAACTACCTGAGCAACCAAAGGGACAATGAGAGCGAGTAAAAGAGTTTTTAAAGTCAATATTAAAAGTCAAATAAATTCTAAGAGTCATATGCTCTTTTGTTTATTTGTTTGTTTTATTTTGTGAGACAGGGTTTCTCTGTAGTTTTGGAGCCTGTCCTGGAATTAGCTCTTGTAGACCAGGCTGGCCTTGAACTCACAGTGAACCACCTGCCTCTGCCTCCCGAGTACCAGGATTAAAGGTGTGCACCACCACCACCACCACCGGCTGAGTCATATGCTCTTGAGGTTGTATATAGACTCCACTTTGTGTGGGGCTGGGGTGGGAAAGCTTTAGAATTGAAGGGTTTGAATTGGGCAAAAGTCATGGCAAGTGATGGCCTAGTCTGCTGCAGACTAACTGACAGAATAGGAGGAGACCTTGAGGAAGTAACAGCAAGACTTCTGGGAAACATCCTGCCACTCTGAAGTGCAGGGTTGAGGGATTCTATAGCAGAGGAGACCCAGAAGGACTTCTCACTCATGTTCTTGCCTAAAACTTGCCATAGAAGTGAGGTATCAGCCTGGACCAAACACACAGACTCCACTGCGCTCCCTCACTGTTCCAGTAAAAGAGTTTTTTTCTCTTATCTTCAGGAGGTCCTTGAGCACACCAGTGTCCTTGGTAAAAGATGATGCTAGAATAGTGTGTCTGCTAAGACAACAGTCGATGACTACAGATGCGTTTTATTTCTAGAAGTTGTGCAGATAATGATCAGTTGTCTCTTTACTTTCCCTAGGGAGGATTCCAGCTTCCAGTAACATTCAGTAACTAGTTGACATGTCTGTAAGACCACTCCAGAAGCCAGACACCTTTATCCTAATTCATTCTGATGCCAATCATGGAACCGAGATTTTTATTAAAAATGAAGGGAGTAGGAAATCCAAGAGCCTTGTAAGAGGCTATGTAGAAAGTCAGATTGAAACCCATTCTTTTTGTTTTCATTCAGCAGCGGTTACATCTGAGCACTCACCTGGTGTCTGAGCACTCACCTGGTGTCTGAGCACTCACTGTGGTGTCTGAGCACTCTGCTTGCTGTTGTGATGAAATAGAAACACTGCTTTTAGATCCCAAAGTATTTGTTCCACAGGTTTAGAAAAGTATGTTCATAATAGAAAGCCATCTATTAATAGGAAGAGGTATGGGTGCTACTGAAAAACCCTACCTTGTATGTGCAGAAAGAACAGCCTTGTCATTCTCCTGGGCTGAGAGTATGTGGCTGTGACAGCTTTACTAATCTAGCCAACTCACTCTGCCACCTAAGGCCCGAGATGGTGACTGCCATCCTCATCATTGCGTCCTGACTTCCTTGTAGACAGTAGGGCTTCAGGGTTTTGTTTTTAAAGGATCAACGCTGCTGATATAGCGGATGCAAAAATGCAAAGTGAGTCATCAGTCAGTCAAGGTCCTGCATCTCAGACTCCTGCTCTCTCACCAGCTTGTCTTCCAGGCACTGCTTCCTGAACCGCTGAAGAAAGGGCCCCAGAGGAGGATGGTCAGCAAAGCTAAGGTGCGGTTTGAGAAGGTTCCCTGCAGCTGCTGTGTGAGGAGAGCCTGGAGTGAGAGTCTGGACATGGAGACACGACTCGGACACTCACCTAGAACTGATTAATCCCACAAACAAGAGCAGAGGCTGGGTCTGGATCTGGTTGCTTCTTGTCCTCAGACCCATGGCTCTCTCGCATGCCACGCCTGTCCGGATAGTCACATGGTCCCTACATTATCAGAGTAGAGAGAAAGTACCCTGCAAACAGATGGCATGCACGAGGAACCGCTAGGTGGAGCTGGGGTTGAGACTGCCCACTAAATCATAGCTCCCAAGAGGTTGGAAGATGGAGGCTACTTAAGGCCCAAGGTCCTGGGAGTTGAATGTGAGTAGGGTCACATGGGGCTTTGATCTTGTCTCAGAATGTGACGGCACTGAGCAAAAACATGGCGCACATCCAAAGACATGGATATCAGGCAGGCAGATCAGGGCCTGAGCAGATGGGGAGGAATCTCTCACCAGGAACTTTCCACTTGGAAGCAAATCTCTTGTCAGATGATGCTTTCCACTGTCAACTGTCCACACTGAGTACAAACACCTCAGTCCATGAAGCGCTCCTCCAGCCTCTCCTCTGTGGTCGTGGCCAGCAGGCGATGTGGTGGGAAGATGGGTATATGTGAACCAGACCACATATTATCTGCTATAGGGGTGGGGAGAAGAAGCCATAAAGTAGCCTTAAAGCTAAAGCTAAAGTTTTTGAATCTTAAGGAAGGAAATTGTTGCATTATAATAGAAGTAACTATTATAACAACTGAAAGTTACCCCAAGAAATTTTAACGTTGGGCAGAAATCAGTAAGGAAATCCGCTTTCCTTGGAAAATGGGATTTTGCCATAGCTGTTATTGCCATAAAGTTAGTACACTTATGAAGAGGCCCAGAACAAGTCACCCAAAATATGTCAGTTTGAAAGGATGCTTGAAAAACAACAAATAAGGGAAGAACCTACCTTGTTTCTTTCTGTGTGTTTCTCTGTCTCTCTCTGTGTCTGTCTCTCTGTCTCTATCTCTCTGTCTCTTTGTGTCTGTCTCTCTCTTGCTTGTGTGCATGTGGGGGGGGGGTCAGACAACAACTTTTGAGTGTTGGTCCTTGCCTTTCTTCTTGTTTGGAACAGGGTCTCTCTGTTGTCCACTGTTATATTTCTGGGCTAACTGGCCCATGGAGTTCTCAGGTTTCTCCTGTCTCCACTCATGCATGTTGCCATAGGAATGCTGATATTACAAATGTGCACTACAGTGCCAAGCTTTATGTGGTTTGTGGGGCTTTGAACTTGGGTCCTCATGGCTGCATGGCAAGTGTTTTCCTCACTGAGCCATCTCCCTAGTCCTGTCTGTTGTTTTAGCAGGCAGTGATGTCATTATGTGAAAGATGCCCCTTGCTGCAGAATGAACATGGTCACTCTTGTGATGGATTGGAAGTGGAAGCCAGCGGAAATCAGCACAAGCAGGTCTGTCAAAGCAACTTCCTTGCCCAGCTACCCAGTCAAGCTCCAGCCCTGTCCTAGTTACGGTTCCTATTGCTGTGAAGAGACACCATGACCACGGCAAGTCTTATAAAGGAAAACATTTAATTGTGGTGGCATCTTATAGTGTCAGAGGTTTAGTCCATTGTCATCATGGCAGGGAGCGTGGCATCTGGGAGTATGGCAGTCTGTACACTGACATGGTGCTGCAGAATTCTTGATGCAAAGGCAACAAGAAGTGAACTGAGACCCTGAGTGTATCTTGAGCATATGTGAGACCTTAGAGCCCACCTCCGCAGAGATACACTTCCTCCAACAAGGCCACACCCACTTCAACAAAACCACACCTCCTAATAGTGTCTCTCCCTTTGGTGACCATTTTCTTTCAAGCCACCACATTCAACTCCCTGGCCCCCAAAGACCTGTAGCCATGCAAAAATGCGTTCAGTCTGACTTCAAACGTCCCCATAGTCTACCATAGTCTCTAAAATGTTTAAAAGTCCAAAGTTGAGAGTCTTTTCTGAGATTCATGTAATCTCTTAACTGTAATCCCCTATAAAATCAAAATCAAAAAATCAGGTCACACACTTCCAACATCTAGTAGCACAGGATATAAATTATCATTCCAAAACACACGGAAGGGAGCATAGTGAGGAAATACGGAGAACCAGCTGGGCAAACTCCCCACTCTGATGTCAAAACGCTCTTCAGATCTCCAACTCCTTTCAGCTTTGTTGACTGTAGCTCTCTCCCCCTCTCTCTCTCTCTCTCTCTGGCTGGTTCCATTCCGTGGCAGCAGCTCTCTTCAGCAGGTCTCCCACAGCTCTGGCAATTTAGGCTTCAACCTCACAGCTTCACACAATAGTCTCTCTAGGTCTCCATTCAGGGACACCCTTGACACATGCCTGGCCTCAGCGGCTTATCTTAGCTGTGGAAGGAGATTCTGTAATGCCTTTCTTCTAGCCTGCACTCTAAAGCCAGGACCGCAAGGCCAAAGCTGCCAAGTTCTGCTGCTTGCTGGAGCTGGAATATGGCCCCCTTGTTCAATTACACCTTCACCAGCTTTCTGTTTTCCATGGTTTCCTCCAATGCCTGAGCTTGGCTGTTCTGGAACTCACTATGTAGAGCAGATGGCCCCAAACTCAGAGATCTGCCAGCCCCTGGCTTCCTAGTGCTGGGATTAAGGGTGTACACAAGCCCCTTTGCCTTCTCATTTTCTTCTTCTTTTTTTTTTTGTACTAGGCTCTGTCCTTTTCAGTACAGATACTTCTGTCTTTGGATCTTCACTTGGTTAGGAGGAGGACTCTCACAGTATGTACATTTGGTACACTTGCATGCCTTTTTCCTGTTAATCTGCATCAGGCTAATTTAAACAGAAAAACACATGAGACCGTGGTAAAATACTGTCTCTCCTATACACTTGTGATCATTTTATTTGGGGTTTTCCCAGAGTACCCGCTACTTTCATAGTATAACCTATCAGAATGAAACATTGCAGGTGCATAGACTGTCCAGGAGAGGGCGCTGAGACTTTACAAAGCCAGTAAAGGACCTGCCATTCCCTCAGCCTTCCAAGGGCACTTGTGCAATTACCTTACGCACTGATATCCCGGGAGGACTGGTCTGCATGATAATGGACTGTTCTGCTGGCAAACACTAAAATTCTTGTGTGCTAATGCTCTCATAGATGCTTCTGAGTTGATAGAATTAGCTAACTTAATTGCCATTAAAATAAAGTCATAATTAAAAAGCTAAATCTGCATTAGCGGGTTCTTTCAAGTAACAACAGCTGCTCCATGATCCAAGAAGAGAAGGGAAATCAAAATACTCAATGGCAGCTTCTAGACCAGTGGTTCTCAACCTTCATAATGCTGTGGCCCTTTAACACAGTTCCCCCCCATGTTGTGGGGACCCCTGACCATACAATCATTTCATCGCTACTTCATTATTGTAATTTTGCTACTGTTATGCATCATAATGTAAATGTCTCTATTTCTGATGGTCTCAGGCGACCCCCTATGAAAGGGCCGTTTGACCCCCATGGTGTTGCGATCCACAGGCTGAGAACCTCTGTTCTGGATGGAAAGTGTCTGAAGTCCGATTCAACTGAAATGAATGTGTGAGATACGCAATTATATGAATTCTTATGCCCGTTCTTCCTTTCAAATTCTGAAAGAGAAAGAATAGCTTCCTGCATTCATGTTTCATGGCGTTAGTAAAGAAATTGCCTGTAAGCTAGAGGTAGACTGTAGTTGTAGGTAGTCCTGTATCCGAAACAAGCACCACCAGCAGGTCCTTTAGCCATCTCTTTCTAGATTAACATCTAAGTAGGGTTTGGGGGAGAGGGCAGAATGTGTTTCATGCAGGGTGGATCTAGGTGCCTTTTCTACTGTAACTGCTGTAACCAGGACCGACATGTCACCTGCCTTCTCCAGAAAGTAGCAGCAGCGCATTTATGGCCCTCGCCTAGGCAGGACATGGACTACGTGATTACTCTAAGCTCACGATGATCTTAGTAAGCAGGCTCAGAGAGCGGAGAAGGGGAGTGGCTAAGACCGATGGTGTGCAGTGCATCACTGATTGGTTCCAATGCAGCTAGCTGGGTTTTAGCATGTAGGATAAATTAGATGCATGTCACTGCTGAAGGAAGCCACGTCTATGGGCAAATGAAACATCAGCATAGCACAGCTTCATGCCATGTGATACAGTCAGGACCCCTAGATGGTGCATGTAAAACAGGCCCTTTCCTAAGCATATCTGTTTATGTCTTGATAATGAAAGAAAAGTTGGTAGAGAATGTCTAAGTCAGAAACACAACTTTTATTAAGGAAGTTGTCATACTGGCCCTTAAACGATCTCACTAATTACATTCAAATAAAACGGTGGTGACAAATTAGGTTACAGGACAGCTTCAGACAGCTGTTCTTCGAGAATCCATTCAGCTAGAAATTACATTTAGTGTTGTTGCTGCTATTTATCTTTGAGTCCTTCTGACCTCCCAACCTCCAACTGAATCTCCAAATTGGATTTATGAAAAATCAAAACTCCCATGAGGCATTTCTTGAGTCAAGAAATCAGGGAACTGGCATCATTAAAGACAGCCCTTTTCTCTTCCATATCCAACCAAGCTTTGCGGCCTGACGTTATCTGGTGGCTGTAAGGTACGGCGTCCTGAGCAACGCTTTCCTCATCGGTAAACTGAGAGTAATTCACAGAATAAGACCCTGACCCACAGGAAGCCCCAAACCAGTGACAGTCACCTCAAATACAGAACATCCATGGGATTCATTAGAAACCGTCGACTTTAGATGACTTCAGATGATGAGCTTGCCTTACAGACCTGGTCCCTCCCTGAAAGACCTTTAGGAAACAGCACACTTGGGGCTTGGTTCAAAGACAAAAGAAGACATAGTGCCCTCTAGTGGAAAATAGATGAAACAATCAAGAGTCTGATATTTTTTTAATTTCCTGCCTGGAATTCAGACTGAAATAAATCAGAAAAATGAAATATAAAGTTAGGAAACCAAGTATTAATATCTAGACAGGGTTTGGATACCTTTGTATTATCCCATAAAACAATGAAGCTTATCTTATCCTTTCATTAGAGAAACACTTAAAACAACTCCAGGATCAAAGCCACAAACACTTTTTGCCAAAGAAACATGAGCCACTGTGACTTTGTATAAGTGATTGGGCTTTCCACCACAAAATTATTTCAGCTGGGCCTGATGATTCTTCCCAACTCTGCTGGGCGCTGAGGGGAGGAGACATACTAATTCAAGGCTAGCCTGGGCAACTTCGTGAGACTCTCTAAACATAAAAAGTGAAATCGGGGCTGGGGTACTGTTGAGTAGTACAGGACTTGCTTGCACGTGTGAGGCCCTGAGCTCAATCCCCACTTCTTAGAAAAGATTTCAGTGTGCTGGAAGAGAGATGGAAAGACTTCTTGCTGTCCATACGTGCCCCCCCCCCAANCCACTCCCAGCCTTTCTGATCTTTTCTGAGATGTCTGGTGTAGTCCTGCAATCCTGGCACAGGGGACTGAGGCAGGAGGACTGGGAATTCAAGAGCTGCCTGGTTAACACTGTAAGACCCTGTCCTCGCCTTCCAAAAAGAAATTGTCATGGGACTGTCTCTAATGACGCTGCCTATGCCCGAGCTGTTACTTAAAGAACATTTCCCTTAGCTGCATGTTACCGGGCTGGTTTGCGTCCAGCTTCTGACCCTTACAATTTCCTCTTTACCAACACTACTGCCCTTAACAGTCAGTCAAGACAGTGTAACATGGTGGTCAAAGGCAGACACTCTGATCTCAGACTGGACTTCAATCCCAGCTTTAGCATTTATGGATAGTGCGGGGCATGTTCTTCAGTATAAAACAGTGTGTTAATACCAGTGGCTTCACAGTGCATCTAAGGGAGGATGGTTAGAACAGGGCTTATCCCTGAGAGACTATTCTGGGCCTTCTGTAGATTCTATATACTATTGATTCAAGAGGTTATTGTTTATGCAAGGAAGAGTCCATGCGGGAATGGGCCCTCGCCCTGTGTGTTGACTTTTAGGAAGAGAACGTTTCCTTACAGTCCTCTGGCTTCTCTTCTATTCTTCCTAGAGAAGCAGGGGGATGTACGGGCAATGGACAGACTAGAGTACCCCATAAAGAGAAGGCAGAGCCTTTTCCAGCAGCACTAGGTGGGTTTGTCCCTCGCTCTCTAGTAAGCCTACACTTCAACTCTGTCGATAATAAAGAGAGTAGCTTGTTTTCCAGCCACCAGCAGTATGCTACGGCTCTCTGCCCAGCCAGATCTCTGTCTGAGGATAACTTACATACATCAGCTAGTTCTTGAAGAGTGTGATAGGATTTGCCTAGGATGGTTTTCTACCAAGACTGGAAAAAAAGAGCTTTCTAAGGTTTACAATAAATTATAGTAATATATAATTATAATAACATGTACAACTCTGGTCAAAGTGAGTAACTGCTAGCTCTCTTTGATGAGGTGTGGTATCATAACTAAGCTATGGCAGTGAAATCGGCGAACAGTTCCTCAGCATCTGTTTTTCTAATTGTGTGGCCTAGTTGGCAAGAATGCTGTAGACACATTGTGTGCATGTGTGTGGGATTATGTGTGTAATATATGTGTGCAGTGGAGTGGGGGCTGTGTGTGTGCAAGCGTGCGTGCATGCGTGCCTGTGTGTGTGTGTGTGTGTGTATTATCTTTAAAGCAACCCTATTTCCTTGGCTGGGCAGTGGTGATGCACACCTTTAATCCCAGCACTTGGGAGGCAGAGGCAGGCTGATCTCTATGAGTTCAAGGCCAGCCTGGTCTACATAGTGAGTTCCTGGATACTCGGGACTACACAGTGTCTCGAAAAACAAAACAAATAAAACAAAAAACTCCCATACAACACAACAAAAACAACAACAAAACAAACAAACAAAAAACCCAACAACCCAATTTCCTCCATTTCGCAGCAATGATACTGAAAGACAGAAAGCAGCAATCTGCCCAGCGTCGTATGATGGCTGATACTGGCGACTTCACAGGCTCTACAATTACCTGGGAGATAAACCTCTGAAAACGTCTTTGAGGGAGTTTCTTGACTGGGTTAAGTTGAGTTAGGAAGATAGACCCTGAATACGGGCAGCACCATTCTGTGGCCTGGGATCTCAGACTGAACCAAAAGGGGGAAGCAAACTGAGAACCAGCGTTCACCTCTCTGCTTCCTTGTGGATGCAGTGTGACCACCTCCCATTCCCACTGCTACAGTTTCCCCTCCATGATGACATGCATCCCCCTCATGTTGTAAGCCAAGATAAAACTTTCATCCTTGAAGGTGCTTTAGTCGTGTTTCCAGTCACAGCAACGAGAAACAGCTAATAACATAGCTAATACAGCCAGAGAGCCGGTAAGACATAGAGCTAGCTGGGTTTGAACCCAGGCAGTCTGATCCCTGAGTCTATACTGTCCCATCATCTGACTTTGCAATTTCTCAATCCAAAGTACTGGAAAGCAGGTGGGGTCCCTTGTGAAAAGAGTAAGTGAGCAGACAAGCTGACAGGAATGAGGCTTAGGTGGGCTTAGGAGGTTCTGGGAAACTAGGAGACAGGGAAGTGTAATGACCTGTCCTGTCTCTTTTAGAGACAAGCCACACTCACTCCCTCCCCGCCTGCTGAGGCAGGCAGCTCTTCCTTCCTGCTTGCAGCCTGAGTCTCTTCCTTTT
>LOEQ01000170.1:592657-606294 GCA_001685075.1 Bramus lutescens
CTACCGCCTGTCCACACGCTCCGACCTATCGCTGAGCTCCCGCGGCGGCCCGGCGCCTCCGCAGCATCAAGCGTCTGGAGCCAAGAGCTCGGCCACGGTGAGCCGCAACCTCAATCGCTTCTCCACCTTCGTCAAGTCGGGCGGGGAGGCCTTCGTGCTGGGCGAGGCATCGGGCTTCGTGAAGGATGGGGACAAGCTGTGCGTGGTGCTGGGGCCCTACGGCCCCGAGTGGCAGGAGAACCCGTACCCTTTTCAGTGCACCATCGACGACCCCACCAAGCAGACCAAGTTCAAGGGCATGAAAAGCTACATCTCTTACAAGCTTGTGCCCACGCACACCCAGGTGCCAGTGCACAGGCGCTATAAGCACTTCGACTGGCTGTATGCGCGCCTGGCCGAGAAGTTCCCGGTCATCTCGGTGCCCCACCTGCCTGAGAAGCAGGCCACCGGGCGCTTCGAGGAGGACTTCATCTCCAAGCGCAGGAAGGGCCTGATCTGGTGGATGAATCACATGGCCAGCCATCCGGTGCTGGCACAGTGCGACGTCTTCCAGCATTTCCTGACCTGCCCCAGCAGCACGGACGAGAAGGCCTGGAAACAGGGTAAGCGAAAGGCTGAGAAGGATGAGATGGTGGGCGCCAACTTCTTCCTCACTCTGAGCACACCCCCTGCCGCCGCCCTGGACCTGCAGGAGGTGGAGAGCAAGATCGATGGCTTCAAGTGCTTCACCAAGAAGATGGACGACAGCGCCTTGCAGCTCAACCACACTGCCAATGAGTTTGCGCGCAAGCAGGTGACTGGCTTCAAGAAGGAGTATCAGAAGGTGGGCCAGTCCTTCCGAGGCCTCAGCCAAGCCTTTGAGCTGGACCAGCAGGCCTTCTCGGTGGGTCTGAACCAGGCCATCGCCTTCACCGGGGATGCCTACGACGCCATCGGCGAACTCTTCGCTGAGCAGCCTAGGCAGGACCTGGACCCAGTCATGGACCTGTTAGCACTGTATCAGGGGCACCTGGCCAACTTCCCAGACATCATCCATGTTCAGAAAGGTAAAGCCTGACCTGTAGAGCAGCTGGGGCGGGGTGTTTTGTTCAGGCTGAACAGCAGTGACTTTGATAGGCGCACCACTGACTGTCTGGTTTCAGGTTCTGGTTCATTCTCCATGTCTGGGGACCCTTAGGGCTGTGGACTGTTGGGACTTTGCTTAGAGAGTTTTCGGTAGATTGCTAGATCGCTCCTTCTAGGCAGAGAAGCCACTCAGTGTGGTTGTCGTTTCAGAGTTTGAATAGGCAGGGAAATCAGTTGCTCAGATCTATAATCTTGTGGATTGGGGCAGAATTATCAGGGGACCTAAACCAGGCCAGGCATCCCTTTGAATACTGCTGTGCTGGCAGAGATAGGAGAACAATAGATGCCTCCCAATAAAGGTAAGTCAGCTCTCTTCTGGGTTCCTGCTGTGTGGCAGGGGAGTTTGGCCAACCCTGTTCCAAAGCTGGTGTGGCACAGGAACTTCCTGTGTCAACTTCTTGTGACATGCCCTGAAAGGCTCTCTACCTTCAGGAACCCAGCTCTCCTTGTCTCTGAGTTTGGAATTCATCGACCAACTGACGTTTAGGTTGTTCTTCAGGAATAGCAGAGGGAAACTAGTTGAGAGGAAATAGGAATAGCGTGTCTGAGAGCAGCGAATTAGCTGTCCCGGTGTCAAAGTGTATTTTTCGAAGCTGGTGGTGTTGCTGGCTTTTGTGAAAACACTGAGACTTTGCAATTTTTTTTTATTTTTATTTTTTATTTTTTGTAAACTGCAGCAGTCTTGCCTTCCTGACCTGAGGTTCCTCATTAGCGGGCCGGCCCATATAATGGCTCTATTGATTGAGAGATGTGGGGAGGTGTGTTGCTCTTAGGAATGCGGCCATGCCTCTGGAGGGCCAGAGTGGGGGAGGTGGCAGCAGGCAGTCACCTCCTGTAGCATCCTGGGCTGATGGAAGGGAAGGCTGCCTGGATTGGCAGGCTTGGCCTTGGGTGGGGGTAACCCATTCACTTCCCTGCCAGGGGGGGAACAGAGGGTCTTTGAACATCCCTGATACTTAACTTGTTCTTTCTTGGGTTCAGCTGAGTTCTTTCTTGATTCTCTTCCTGGTTCGCTGGAAGGAAACAGAACAAATCTCTTCCTCAGACATTTGGGAACATTGGTCTCCTTGGCATCTCCGTCCTTCTGCACTTTTCCTTCCCCTTCCCAGTGTGACCAGGCCTCTGACTCTTAATAGGGTGGGGAGATGGGGACATTCAAAGATCTGGAGTCCCTTCTTGCTGCCAGACACAGCACTGTGCCTATCTATGGTACTAGTTTCCTAACCGAATAGCAACTTTCTGGACAATTAGCAATTCATAAATACAGTCCAGATTGAACTAGCTCTTCGAGCAATAATCCTGCTGCCTGTGCTGAACCCATATCTGCATTCTTTATGTTTTTATTTTTAAGTTATGAATGCTTACCTTCTGGGCTGGTGCTGGTGAAACTGACATTTCGAGTCTCCAGTGCAGCCCCTTCCCCTTTAAGTTTCCTTGTGTGACTTCAGTCAGGTCACACGCGGCTGCCTACTGCTGAATTTCTGTGACTCTGTACAGAATGTCGGCAGTAATTGAAGGAGGGCAGAACCGAATACAGACACCCCGGGGGTGGGCAGGTGTCTGTCTGCTCCTCCTCTGTGTGGGTTTGTTTTACTGGTTCGACTGTGGTCCAGGCCTTTGGCGTGCCCTGCTGTGGAAACTGTGTATCAGAAAAGCTGTGTTTGTCTCGAGGACTGCTTGACGATGCAGTCTAGTTAACCATTGGGCTTTTTTTTTCCTCTTTCTCTCAACCATAAAACGTGAATTGTCTCCTGTTGTTTGGGACCTGGAAATCCTTTTCAAAACTGAAGTCGTTTTATGTGGTTTAATCAGTTCTAGAGAGTGAACATTTGTGGGCATTACTTCAGGCACACTGTTGATGGTGAAGTGTTTTCTGCTGTTACCTTGGTTTGTCATGCACCGGACCTAGAGTCTCCACGTGACCTGTCTTTAGAATGTTGACACTTACAGCTGTAGCGTCCAGTGCCCTGTGTGTAGGGCCGTACTTACAACCAGTATCTCTCAAGGATGCTACTATTAGAAGTACAGATGAGATTAAAATCCGACTCCCCTAGTGGGGGAAGCTTTCTGAGCATGCTTAGGGACTTGGTGATGTAAAGATCAGCTGACCCTCTATCTAGACTGTGTAGTTGCTGTTGGAATGACTCTTCCTTTTTTTCAGTCTGAGCCCTTGGGAGCCTGTTTGCTGCCTGAGTTTTTTTTTTTTGTTTGTTTCTTTTTTTTTCATCTAAGGTTTCAAGGTTTAATCACATCAGAGGGCTCAGTTGACTTTTGAAAATAGCAACTGCAAAAAGAACAAACAAGAAAAACTGAAGCAGCTTCCCAGTCTTTTGCTGTAGGTGACCCAAAGTCTATATCTCAATTTAGGAAGAACTGCTCTCATTATTTAAAGGGGAGGAAGTTTTTCATTGCTTTGACGTTTTATATGCATGGTAAATTAAGTCTAATGAAAGCTTCAGTTCCTCATTCAAATGGCCATAAGTAACAGGTGCTTACTTAAATGAGTTGTGACCAGAAGGTTGGCCACTAGACCCAGGCATGTCCGTCATAGTTCAGAGTTTCAACAGCTCTGCCTCGTTGGCTGTGACTTCAGTAAACTCCCTTCCGAAGAGTCCCTTCTGGAAATTAGTTACCTTTCAGTGTGCTTTCCTGGTCATTTTCATTTGGTAATTTTGTGGCAAGGCTTGCTTCCCTGGTAAGCTTAATTGATAAAGTGTGGGAAGAAAACAGGTTCTGCTGGATCCTTGCTGCCGGCTCCCCTCACTCTCCCTGTGAGCATGATTAACTGCTGGCCACCATGTCTCAGAACCACACTGTCCTCCTCTGGGCGTCTGAGCCGTCCTGGTGGGGACCCCCACGACAGAATAACTGTGGGTGCTCTTAGCTGTGGTGGGCTGGCTTTTGCTCAGACTAGTAAAGGTTTTAGTTTAGTACTGTGAGCAGAAATGAGGAGAGTCATATGGTTCCATCAGCTACAAGATAATTCTAGAGTTGTGTTTATAAATCAACTAATGGACTCTTGGATAAATAGACCTACTTAGTTTAATGGAGTGGAGGATGGAGGGGGTTGCTGCAGTCTGTAGTAACATCGGATGGAAATTTCGAATGTGCTCAGATTGCAGCCACACTTGGCTTGACTTAACAGGAGCCCCTTCGGCTCTCCTGACTCTGCAGGCCATGGGTCTTCTCAGGTCTGTCTCTGACCTGGAACCCTGAGGCTCTGATTTTGTTCCATTCGGTGGGAGCATTTTATCTTCCCTGTTTATCATTCTTGCCTGCAGTGTGTTTTGAGAATGCTGAAGCCCAGGGGCTCTGCAGCAGTCTGTGGGTAAGTATTGTGGGGTTCACAGCATATTCAGTGTGGTTTCCAAAGATATGGTTAGCTTCTCTGATGTAATAAAGCCACTTCTGGGTGGCTGCAACCCACGGTTTAAATGTTTGACATTTATCTCTTGAGGATCACAGTAGGAAGGACCATGACAGCAAAATGATGAGACCCCTGGTTCCCCCTTGTTCGTAAGAATGGGCTAGAGGAGTGGAGGGGGCCACATAGGGCAGTTTCTTTATTCCAAAGAAAAGGCCTCAAACCTTATCACATACTGAACGATGACTCATTTGGGGAGAATCTTAGGAGCAGGGTCTCTGAAGCTGCAGCCTACTAGACAGCACTGTTCAGTGGAACTTTCAACAATGACAGAAGCGCCTGTTGATGAAACCTCACTTGTGCTCTGCGAAGGGCTAGATGAACACAGTCCCGTTTTTGTACTTTTCCCTTGATGCTGCAGACTCTTTCTTTGCTCTCTGAGTGGTCCAGATGGCACTGCCTTTTCAACAACAACAATAGCCCCACGACCTGAGTGAGGTGTGATGGCCAGAAGCTGGCCTGTGAGTCGTCCTGGCTAAAATTTCTCCATTGTGCCACCTTTCACTGCCCTGAGGAGGGCTGGTCTTGTGTCCCTCAGACATTAATTAAAGATAGCCCGAGCCCCAGCAGGGCAGACAAGGTGAGGCCTTGCTGTCCTGGCTTCATTCAGCATGCTGTTCTCCTGTCCTAAAAATAGCTGGAAGAAGGTGGTGCCAGGAACAAAGAAAAGTCTAAGGAGGCAGCTGTCTGCAGGCCCATCTGTTTGAAACCCCTGGGCCAGGGATGGAGGCCAGAAATGGAGGCCAGTTGTTCTTTTTGTTTTAACTCAGAGCAGTTCCCCCGCTCCTACCTCCACCTCAGCATTGACTTCATTTCTAGATGTAGCATTTGTCCCCGTTTGCACTTT
The DNA here is from genome assembly GCA_001685075.1 of Bramus lutescens. Taxonomy (NCBI): domain Eukaryota; kingdom Metazoa; phylum Chordata; class Mammalia; order Rodentia; family Cricetidae; genus Bramus; species Bramus lutescens. Next base: position 598,054 of record LOEQ01000170.1, read on the forward strand.
TCTCAGTGGCCTAAGGTAACCTCTGGGGTTTCTGAAGTAGAGGAGTCAGTTGCTTGATTAAAGCTTAAATGTGATTGGTCCGTGACTGTACTGCTCAGACAGCTGGATGGATGCTTTTCCCTCCTCCCTGCCAGTGGTTTCTAGACTGCTCTGCAGTCCTGTCTGCCTAGACTGTCCACAGTCGCTGCAGAACTTTCATTCCTTCCCAGTTCCACCAGGACTTGTCACACCCCTGGGCTTCATTGGCCTTCCCTTCTCGTTGGGAAGTGACACCCTGTCTGATCACCATAGGGTTTCCAAGCACAAGAAACTCTGTGATTCCCCAGGAAACTTCCCTTAAACTGGTTCCTTTTTGGTGCCTCTATAAAAACCTGCTGTGTTATATTCAATATTTTTAAACCAGGGTTTAGTATTAAATTGGATTGCATCATCTCTGATACCCATGATACATGATTATCACCAATAAAGTGATCTGGTAACTGTGCTGTGTTTAGTAAGGTTGTATCCAGAAGACAGACAGAACCATCTGGCATTGGTGTTAGGCAGCACAGGCTAGAGGCACAGACAGCACTCTTGATCCTCAGTGAGTTCTGGACCACTGATACGGGTGGACATCCTGCTGTGGCACTGTATGGTGTGTCAGGATGCTGAGGGCCTGAAGGATAATGGGAAAGGGGGCCGTGCTCTTAGTGTACCCGTGGCACAAGGGAAGTCTTGTGTGCAGCTTTAGGGCTGTGGCCCCGTGCCCATCTGTGGACCAGTGTGGAGTCTGCTGGGCTGGTACGTGCCCGAGTGGGAGTAACCCTGAACAATTGGAACCTCCATAATCTTCAGAGCAAAGTGGAAGCACTTCCTCAAGGTCACCCCAGGATTATATTTTATGGTGCTTAGTAGCTACTTACTAAATATTTGACTTTGACAAAAGGAAGGTGCTTTTAAAATGGGGATCAATCTCTATTGAAACACAGTTCTAGTGAGTATAACACCCCCCCCCAACCCTGTAACTACCAGAATTGCAGACACTGGTACAAAAGCTGGAGGACTCATTAGTACGGCCCTGGGGTGTTCTGTTTTCATCAAGTTACCCTGTATTGAGTACCAAAACGCATTACTGGCATCAGAGGGGTAAATGGAGACATTGCCTGGAGTGATTAGTATATTGCTCATATTAGATGGTTTATGTAAATTTTCTCTTGTCAGCGCTCTTCCTCCCACACCAAATGAATTTTGTGCCAGGACAGGTTGCTTCAGCATTTCTGAACATCATTCCCCACATCTGTGAAGGTGAAGTCGGGCTTCCCTAGATACTACTTTGTTTAGATGGTTTTTAGTTTGTTAAATAGCATTAGTATTTCATATTGAAAGTAGAACAGCTCAAGAATGCTGTAGACATTTAGACATTGTTTCAGGCTGACCTCAGGAGTGTTTGTCTGCCCACGTGACTGCAGGCTGGGAGCTTGAAAATCCTTTATCAGCTGACGGAGTTAAAAACATTTAGTTCAGACCGGTTCAGACTGGTAAGCGTGTATCCCTGGTTTAACTCATCAGATGTTTCTGGAAGGGAATTACCTGATCTCCTGGCCACCTGTGGGGGCGCCCTGTGTTCTGAAGCTGCCTGTGGTGAACATCTGGCGCCAATTCTAGGATCTAATGAGGGATGTAATGAATGGGACTGCAAAAGTGATTGGTTGGAATGCTGGCTTTTTCCTGCCTGCAAAGTGAACTTTATTTTGAACTCTAAACACAGCCTCCTTTCCCAAAATGAAGGAAAATCAAGTTTTCTTTTCATGTTGTAACCCAAATACTGCCCAAAAACAGCTTAAGGGAGAATGGGTTTGCTTTGACCTTGGGTTTGCAAGTGGCGTGCTCTTCCTGGGAGGGAAGGCGTCAGAGCAGATGGCTCCCTGGTGGCTGGAGTGTGCAGGTGGGACCCCTCACCTGCTTCTGCTCCCAAGATTCCTCCCTCTTCCTCTCTTCCGTTGTGAGACGCCCATTCAGTCTCTGGGTGGTCCTCAGTTTGTCTTCCTTATTAGCTCCTCACAGACATTCCCAAAGGTGTGTGTCATGAATGCCCTTAATCCAGTCAAACTGACAATCAAAATTCCCCATCACTGTGTATAATCTGATTAAACTTGAGTGTCCTTTCTACCCCTTTTCTGAGAACTTTGACACTCATGATGTGATCTGATTTTCCCCTATGCATCATTTAGTGGGTTGGATGACAGTAGTTGGGAGAAAGGCAACCCTTTAAAAAATAAACTATTTTTATTGCATAAATATTTAAGTAGACACCATAGCCTAAGCACTGCCAACATTATATCAGTGACCCAAATGATTACCACCCTGTGTAGCTCACAGTCTAGCAGTGTAGAGACGCAGTGAAAGATAAACACAGCGAACCATACTGCACAACAGATATGTATGGTATGTGTTCAGAAGTGGAGCAGGGAATGGGGTGGAGCGCAGACTTGTGTGGGCAGGGTAGAGCCCACTGAGAAGTGGGATTGAGTAGCATCATGGAGGGTGGGAGGTCAGTAGAGCGGGCATTGCAGTAGAGGCTGCTCCGGCAGAGAGGTCATCTGTAACAAGGCTGCCGGTGGCTGTGGACTGAGAAGGTGGAAGAAAAGCCAGGAGGTCAACTGTTGTGTCTAAGGCCATTCTAATAGGAGAGGTCATCCCAGAAGAGCAGAACGGTCAGGCTTTGTAGGTTATTGTCAGGACATGTATTAAGAGTTCAAGCCAGGGGCTGGAGAGATGGCTCAGTGGTTAAGAGCACTTACTGCTCTCCCAGTTCAATTCCCAGCACCCACATGGCAGCTAACAGCTGTCTATAACTCCAAGATCTGACACCCTCACACAGACATACATGCGGGCAAAACGCTAATACAAATAAAATAAGAATAGGTAATTTAAAAAAAGTTCAAGAGAGATGGAAGCTGTTGCAGGATTTTGAGTAAAGGAATGACATTTTGGATATTTCCCAGTTGCACAGAGAAAAAGAATGGCTCGGAGGTCTGAGCAGGTACAAATAGGAAACGAGTAGGAGTTGGTGACCTAGACGAGAGAGGCATTAGAGGTGATCAGGAGGGTTCCCAGCCCTAGGAGAGATGTGTGGTGAAGGTACCGTCCTCAGGTTTGGGGCCTGACCAACAAGCTGGGACTTTTTAAGCATGGCAGATACATTGGGATCTGTGTCTCTCCCCATCACACAAGCACAGGCAGCCAAACCCCTGACCTGGACCTCGTGCTTGGAGCCTTCCTGTCCTGAGCAGTCACCTGTGCAGGGTTTGGTTGTTGGCTGGTGTTGGCTGGCTCCCTTCTGTGACCCTGCATTATATAGCTACACTCACATATGTGTTTGTGGCAGGTGCTTCATACATGTTTGTGGCATTAATGAAGCTGGCACTCATTAATGAACCACTTGGCTGACTTATGTGACTTACTGGATGTTTTTGTTTTTCCATTTAAAAGTACAGAATCAAAAGATAGAATCTGTGTATACTTTATGGATGAAGTCATTAATATGTGAGTGGCTTTAAATTCTTAGATTTATGTGGCTGTAATGTGACTTTCCAAAATTCCCTGGAGGGAGGAAAACGAACATGTTCCTCATGGTATTTCTTTGTCTGGACTATGGTGTTTGAATGTGTAGAGATAAAGTTCACAAACACACACTTCTTTTTTTGGTAGGTTTTAGTAGTAGTACTTTTTCGGGGCTCTTTCTGTTTAATTTGGAGCACAAGGACCTAAATATGTGCATTGACATTGTCGATGGACTTGGATTCCTGTTGCTCGGATGCTGAGCACATGGTCCCTCATGGAAGTTGTAGTTCTGTGGCGCATGTGTGTACAGAGGATCCAGGCGAAGGGCACTTTCACCTCAGAATATGTGTATGAGAATCTGGAAGATGGAGGGGGTTGTCAGTTTGCATTCGAGACTTGGGTGGAGGGTATTTAGTTTCTGCTTTGAAAGATTCTTTTGGAAGAATATGGATGGAAAGTACCTGCTTGGTCTCAGATATGGTTTAGGATAGGTGTGATAAGCACATAATAGCCAACACGTTGGTTCCAGCACAGAAGTCCATGACGAAGTCTGAATAGCTGTGATTACTGTGTGACACACACAGGCATGGCCTACACTGAGGAAGGAGAGGTATTCGTAATTGCGCAGTTTCATTCTAAGATGAGTTTGGAAAGCAACTGTAAATTTCCAAGTGGGGAGGGAAATTCCCAGACCAGAGGAACTGTATGTGCAAAAATCAGTCCAGGCTGCTTCTCAGAATCAGCTCAGCCCTTCTCCCCCATCTATTGAACCTGGATGTCAAATGCATACAGTTTAGACATTAGTGATCTTCAAAAAGTGCTTATGATACGCTTCTGGGTTTACAACTGCTGTTGTGGGTGATGGAGGGAGTGTTATAGAAGGGGGTCATTAATGTGGCTGAGTTAGCACTTCCGGTGGACACGTGTGATCTGTGGGAAGCTTTTGAAATAATTGAGGCAAGACATGGTAAAATCCCAAATAGATGCAGTATCACGGAATGGAGAAAGAGGCAGGCACTTCCCTCACTGAAGTGGAGAAAGGAGACATAAAATGACCGTAGATCGTAAACCGTGGAGCCACCAGCATAGGTCTTTGGAGATAGCTTTAAGCAGAGGTCTGCAAGCTGCACGCAGCTCTTGGGCCAGGTGTACCAACGTGCTGTTTACAGCTCTTGAGCTAAGGATGGCTTTTATGTTCTTAGTGGTTCTCTAAGTGCCTGCATAATAACCTCAGTTTTGCTTGGTGATCTGCAAAGCCTAAAATATTTACTGTCTAGGCTTCAGAGAAAATGTTTGCTGAGCCTCTTGTTCAAGGACAAGCAGGCTAGTGGAATGGAAGTACCAAGTGGCGGTTGCTGCTCTTTATGGAGTTTGTTGTGTGGCTTTACTATTCAGGCATACTGCTACATTACATCATAGTTCTTTGAACAAGTGCTTCCCATCTGTCTTTTATGGGATCAGTGTTTAATGCTTTTAGGCATTGGTATTATCTCCTGTATTCGTTTCCCAGGACTGCTTTAACAGGTTGTTGTAATCTGGGTGACTTAAACCACACAGCATGTGCTCCATTACAGTTCTGCTGTCTGAAATGAAGGTGTTGGCAGAACCATTGCTCTTCCATGCTGTGAGATAGTGCTCTTGTACACTGTAAAGATTTGTCACATATGTATTAGTTTAATAAAATGCCGATTGGTCAGTAGCCAGGCAGAAAGTATAGGCGGGGCAACCAAACAAGAGAATGCTGGGAAGAGGAAAGGCAGAGACTTAGCCACCATCCAGACAAAGAGAAAGGAAGATGAAAATACTGTTCTAAGAAAAGGTACAAATCCACATGACTAAATATAGATAAGAATTACAGGTTAATTTAGGTTGTAAGAGCTAGTTAATAATAAGCATGAGCTAATAGTTTATAATTAATGTAAGCCTCTGTGTGTTTCTTTGGGACTGAACGGCTGTGGGACCAGGCAGGACAGAAACTTCTGTCTACACTTCCATGGAGATTTCTTCCATTCCTGGTTGCTGGCCTGTCTCAGAGTGCCTTGGCTACAGGTGGTCAGTCTGTACCCATTGTGGCATGGCATTAGCCCTGTGTGTAACTGGGTGACCAGCCATCTGGCTCTGTGCTCCCTTCTTTCTTGCCTGCTCTGCCCAGTGTGACCTTACATCTGACACCACCTCATTAGTGACATGTATGTGCAAAGACTGTTTCCCGGTGGGTAAGGATTGGGGCAGTGCTCTTCAATCCAGTGTGGTTAACTTCCCCAAGAGGGTATCATCTCCCGATTGTGATCCTCACCACTGAGGCTGAGAAGCTGGGTGTGTTCTAGGTCGCACAGCTGACAAGCCAGGGCAGCATTTGAATTCATCTTTCATCTGGAGACTCGTGTGTGTCACTACAAGAACACTTGCTAGGAAAGAGTGACGGTTAGCATTTGGTAAAGGTTTTCAGCCAAACAGTGACATCTTGATCATTTTCAAAGTAGCTAGCATATTTTGAAGGCTTTTACTATGTGCTAGGCACAGCACTTTCATATACTTGTATACGCCATGTCTGGTTAAACCTCATGGGAGCTTTTGAGGTAGCCACCCCTCTGTTTTTACCACTTTCCAGGTGGGGGACTGAGCTGTGGGAGTCAAAGCCTGAGGTTTCCGCATCTTCCCTGGTGCTGACTGGACGCCCCACTTTGGAAAGCTCTGCCAACATATTCAGAGACGGGGCTGTGGGGTAGGACACTGGCTGTGACTTTGGAAAGGAGCCGCTGAACTTGAGATGCCTGCTAGCTAGCGTGGCAGCACTTGGCACGGCGCTGGGTGTCTGGAGGGGGCTTAGTGTTACCCCTGGGTGTTATGTTTGGGTGAGGCCTCCAATAGAAATATACAGTGGCGAGGAGGGGCATGATAAGGAGACAGGAGCAGGGCTGAAAGGAATTGTAGGAAATCCTGCCCTCCAGGCCTCTGCCTTTTGTTTTGCTCTGTATCTTTAGGCAGGTCCCCATCTCCCCATCTGTAGCCTAGATTTGCCCTGAATTCATGTGCACCTTCCTGTCTCAGCCTAAGTGCTGCACAGACACGCACCACTGTGGCCCCCTTCATTGTTTTAATGAAAGGAAAAGCTTACGTTTCTTCTGATCTGCAAAGGTGAAGGAGGCACTGGCTAAAGTAAATCAATAGAGAAGCCCCTCCTCTTGAGCCTGGCAGCATAACTGATACCAGCTCTTGACAAGGGTCTTCAGGGTGGGGGTGGGGGAGTGTCTTTATATCCCAGGGAACTCAGTACCTGTTTTACACACTAGGATACTCTTAACCATTCTAGATAACAACCTGGTCCATCTCAGTCTGAGTATATTTTTAAACTTGGTATTTTCTAGGTCTTGTGTTTTGTCTCTGGTTGGTTGGTTGTTCTCTGCTCCTACCCAAGGAAGTTCAGACGTGCCAGGGTAAAGAATAAAGCCAATAGACTCCTGATCCCTGACAGCACAGGGAAGCAGGGAAGCTACAGGGATGGGGGGGGGTTTCTGTTTTAAGACGGCAATGTAAGGGCTGCCCCTAAAACTTGGTGCTCACGGGGTGGTGTGCAGTGGCCCTCACAGTGTGGGCGCAGTGAAAGAAATATGAGAAGGCCTGAGGTGCCTTCCTTGCATGATGGGATCCATTTCAGGGAAAACACTGGAACTATTTTTGTGGCCTCAGGTTAATGCAGCCCTCTTGGACGAATTCACAGCCCAGCCTCCTGGAAGGCCTTGGCTCTGAGCTCTCAGCGCCCAGCCCCCTGGTGGCCCCTGTCAAGCTCTGGTGCCGCTTGGCACTAGACTGGGCCTGGTCCTGCCACGTGGGTGGGTCTTATCTGTTTAGCAACCTGTGTAGGTTTGATTTTAGCCCAAGTCTCCATTTTATCTTCCCAGAACAAAAGAAACCAAGATTTTATTCCAATTATAAGTTCTTTCCAGGTCCCCTCTCTGACTCCTGGGGTTGGTTGTGAAGAATCTGCTAAATTCAAGTGCTGGCAGCTTGCTGACCCTGCTTAGTGGAATTTTATGGCCAGAAAATACTTATGAAAAAAAAACTTGTTTCATCTTTCTTTTATGCACAGATTGTAGAGTCTTAATGTGTATTTGGTGAGGTAGAGGCTACTCAGCACTTCCCCTCACTCCACTCCTCTGAAGTCAAGGTATATGGTTCTTATAGAATGTCTTGGAACTACTTTTGTTGCCCAGATTTTAAAATCTCCCCTTTGGTCCCGGAGATCAATCTCGGGGCTTTGCTTGCTGAGTGTGGCTCCCAATTGAGCTAGGCGCCACCCAGGTTTAGTATGTCTTGGGAGCTGGAGCATCATAAGAACCTTTATGAGATTCCAGCCACAAACATTGTGTTTGTAGCAAATAAGCTGCAAAAGATCCATGACTTGAGGCTTCATTTGGGTGGGGAACAAGGCAAAATGAACATCCTTTTAGTGGGTGTAGATCACCTTGATGCTCTGGTCCATACTGGCTGTCCATTCTGCTGGTGGCCCTTAGGTTGTAGTAATGAGGCTAGCAGGCCTGCTTTTCGTCCCGCACGGCTCCCGCACGGCTAGCACAGCTAGCTTATACCCAAAACACACAAATTGTATTCATTTAAGCACTGCCTGGCCCATTATATCTAGCCTCTGTAGTGATAGGGGAGCAGGCCTGCTTTTCGTCCCGCCCGGCTCCCGCACGG
>LOEQ01000170.1:645349-662650 GCA_001685075.1 Bramus lutescens
TATATAATTTATATTTTCTTTTTGGATGTGCTGAGAATACTCATATGTGTTCTTCACTTTCAAATTGTAATAAGATTTCAACTACTTTCTGTGTCACTTCCGAGGGTCCTTCTAAGTATACTTAAAGAGATTTATGCAGAAAATCCAAGTGAAGAACTGAACAATATGGCCACCTTTTTTATTGTTTTCCCCAAAGACATTCATTGAAAACATCCTAAGAGATGCTTTATTAAAGACAAGTCCAGGAAGAGTGAGGAGCAGCAAGGCTCCATCCACCAGAGGCATTCCTACCCAGGATGGAAACAGGCTATTTTGTGGCTAAAGAAAAAAAAATCAATTTGCATGTCCTAGTAAGAGATAGTTTAGATATTTTAACCTCTGTTTTGGGGGAATTTTTGAAGGAGCACTGACAGTGGTTGTCTTAGTTTGGTTTATGATCAAAAGGAACCTAGATAGGAAGTGGTTTTATTTCAGCTTATCTTTCCAGGTAAACAGTCCATCATTGAGGAAAGTCAGAGTAGAAATTTAGGCAGGAACATGGAGGCAGGAACTGAAACAAAAGTCATAAAAGAACTGGCTGGTGGCTCATACCTCTAATCCCAGCACTTGGGAGGCAGAGACAGGTAGATCTCTGTGAGTTCAATGTGAGTCTACAGAGCAAGTTCCAAGACAGCCAAGACTACACAGAGAAATCCTGTCTCAAAAAACCAAACCAAATTAAAACAAACAAAAATCCGTATAAGAATGTTGCTTGCTTGCTTGCTTCTTGTGGCTTGTTCAGTTGTTTTCTCATATACCCTAGGACCACCTACCCAGGGATAGCATCACTTAGAGTGGACTAGACTCTCCCACACCAAATATTAATCAAGAAAACGTCCCCACAGACTTGCCTATAGAGGTAATTCCTCAACTGAAATTCATCTTCCCAGATAGTTCTAGCTTGTGTCACATTGACAAAACAAAAAACAGAACAGTGATCACAGGTGTGAAGCTAGGGCTAGAGGGTCCCCCCAGAAAGGGTAATGTAGGTAGATCTACTGCAGGAGGCTAGACTGGATGGTGATGCTGAGGATGAATTGATATAAAAAAAAAGACTGAGAAGAGTAAAGCTGAGCCCAGAGAAGCAGAAGGTAAAGGCAAGAGCCTTGTGGAAAACCAGATGAAAGAGTCCATCTGGTCGATCCGTGGTGTACTCTTGAATTGTCCAATAGTCCCCTGGGTTCACTCTGTGTCATGAGGTAACATGAACAAATCCTTTATAAATGTTGTTATTTGCCAAGTTATATTTGGAAAATTAATTTAGTTTTACTGTGTGGGAAAGATTAGAAAAAAAGAGGAAGAAGCTAGCAGTGGTGGCCGGCCAAGTTAGGATGCAATTGTCTAGGAAGGAAAAGAGTATTTTAGGAATTTAGTTGGGGTTGTTATTGCTCTGAGATTAAATATTCCAAAGCAACATACTGCTGAAGGGGGGTGTTTGAAAATGTGACAAAAATAAAATAAAAAGTAAAAATAAAACCATGCCTGGATTTCGCTTGGAAGTGAATAGGGGCTGGTGCCTGGCTTCTCCCTGACTTCTTCCTGTCAATCTGTCTGCACCCCCTTACAGGCTTTCCTTCTCCTCCTTTGTTTTGGGCACTGGACCTTGAAATTTAGCACCAACCAACAACCAGCAGAACGAAGGCTAGCAAGACAGTCGGCAGCTTATGGTCTCCTGTATCTCAGGTGCCAGCAGAGCCTCCCTAAAATGATGCTACTTATCAAAGGCCTCCCAGTGGGAGAGAGCTGTCTTATTGAACCTGATGTCTGCTCAGCTAATTGTTGCGATCTTGTAAAACATTTCCTTGCCAGTGTGTGTTCCCATCTAGAGGTACTAAGCTTGCCATGTTGGGGGGCACACATAGGGTCATCTGTACCCCTCTCTAGCTGGCACACATTCACCAAACTGAGTTCCTCAGTAGTCATCTCCGGCCATTTGCACAGTGTCATTCTGGGACATGAGGGCCAATCTATTCAGGTTGGATATTGGAGTATGTCTCTATATCCCAGTCTAGCTGTTCAGTCAGAGCATGCCCAGAAGTGGGGAGCAAAGAACTTGGTCATGCACAGGTAAAACTCAGAGAAAAAGTGACACATTCTAGTTTGCTCTTGTTAGAGCCATGCATCTTGCTCCTTTTTCCTTTCTTATGTCTCTAAACCACCTCTCAGATGGTGACAGACAACTGTGTCCTAGACAAACTTTGACCCTCCTAGAGCAGTCACTGGGAATCATGGGAAATCCCTTGAGCATTGACTGGGATACTTTCAGTGACAATATGTTTTTAAATTTTTCTGTTTATATAATTTTTGTCTAAATATAGAATTTGTTTGGAATGTGGAAAAAAAGAAAAGAAAAAAATCAAAGCTCAATATACAACCCATTATTGCTGGCTTTGAAAGAAATCAACCAACCACGGTAATTCATTTCAGGAGGCATTTGGTAAGTATGTGTAGTCTCTTCATATCCCACTCATTCTTGAGAGTTTAAACAGGGTCAAATCTGTTTTTTATAAACCTTTTGCTGTGTGGCCACAACCCACACCCTCCTCCTCCCTAACTTCTATGAGAGTTACAGACAGCACCTGTTGTGGTTTGAAGGAGAATTGTCTCCCACTTTCATGGGTACTTGAACACTTGTCTCTAGTTTTGGGGAGGTCTAGGGTTTAACAGAGGAAATACATCACTGGAGGTTATCTATCTCTCCCTATTTCTAGTTTGCCCTCTCTACTTTGTTCTTGAGGTAAAGGATGCAAGTTCTCAGCTCTCCGCTCTGGCTGCCATGCCTGCCTGCCTGTTGCTACGCTATCCCCCACCATTATGGACTCTAACCCTCTGGAAATGTAAGCCCAAATAAACTCCTTTCACTATAAGTTGCCTTGGTCATGCTGTTTTATTACAGCAACAGAAAAGTAACACAGTTCTGTGCCATTTGTCCCTCCTTTTGTGCTGCCTTGGATTGTTCACCATTACGCATTTGTCACAAGGTGGTGACATACTATAGAAAGTGGGTTTCCTCGTTGTCTTCTTGTTACCAGCACAGAGGCTGAGCATATGGATGAGAACTTGATCAACACCAAGTGACGTCATTGCGTACCTACTTAGGGGCTCATTTCAGGAGCCAGGTCTACCGCTGACCTTCCTTTTACTGCTGGAAGATCTCAGGGTTGGCACAAGCCAGTGCTTACTACGTGGAAAAGCTGGGCCGTGATGAAACTCATGACCTGTTAAGAGCCACAAAAGAGCCAGGTGGCAGTGGTGGTGCACACCTTTAATCCCAGCACTGGAGAGACAGAGACAGGCAGATCTCTGAGTTCAAGGCCAGTCTTGTCTACTGAGTGAGTTCCAGAACAGCCAGGGCTACACAGAGAAACCGGGTCCTGCAAAAACCAAAGCAAACCAAACCAAAGCAAACCAAACAAACAAAGTCACAGATGGCTGTGACTATGACATAAGAAGCATGGGCTTTTGGGTCAGCAAATATGAGTCCAGAGATTGCTTTCCCTGAGCAGCATTAGACAAATATTTTTACCAGAGCATAACTTTTCTTCTGTATAACATGGAAATCAAAATGTTACTTAACTTCCTGGTATTTGTTGGCTAAATAGAATAAATTACATAGAACTGTCAGTCCTATTAGCTTAGTCAGGTACATAAGGAATACATTTCCTTTGGTTGACTTGGAATATGCTATTTGAAAACTCAGGAACTTGGATCAGAAGGTCCACAGTTCTGCCTCTTCCGTATGGACCCTCTGCCTGTGCCATCACGGAGACTCCAGAGAGCTCACTGCAAGGGTCAAGGGTCGAGTTTCAGGTCTTCCTTGCTGGGTGCTCCAGTCTGCTAGCATGCTACTGCCAAGGCCCGATGCTGCTAGTTCATCATAGACAGGAAGCAGAGTCCTAGATTGTCAAGATCACAGACGGTCCGGGTTCCTGGGCTCATTATTTGTAGAGAAAATTTCCATTAACTGTTTAATTATCCTGGATCAAGAGGGGCCATAAATTTATGCATCATCCTAACATGCATACAGAGACTGATAACCTCACCTAGAAACATATCTGATGCAAAGTAAAAAAAACATTTTAATGAGGCTTTCTGCAGCTGGAGGATGGCCTTTGGAACCCGTGGCTTTGTTGATTGACAAGATTAGCAGCAGGCCAGATTTCTATTTGTCAAAGGTCTGGGGATGATTGTGAACTCAGGAGCAGAAGCAGCAGTGAAGGGCACCCGTTTTTGTGAATTGAGAGCCCCATAGTTTATAGAGTGTGTCATGTGTCAAGATGTTTCTGCTCTCTCAAGCTAGGAGGTGTGTATGCCTGTTCCGACACTAACCACTAGAACAACAGAGATGGAGAGCCTGGCCTCACACTGGTGGGTGGTCTTGGAAGAAGACCAACGTTGGTGTTTGAAGCCCTATCCTGGGTAGCCCAGTGGAATGCCTTGGTGTTTTTTCTAGACTGAATTTTTTGGACCAACATGTACCTTGGATGATAGCCTCAAGCCTTTGCCATTTGCTCAGTGGATAAAATGTAAAGAGAAGGACGAATTAGAACATTGTGAGTTAAACATCTGACCAGCTTCCTCCTTCTGCTTGGGAGGGGTGAGTGAAACCCTAGATTAGCAAGAGAACTCCGTGGTGCTATAGCATGCTGGGTCGGTAGGGCGTACTGAAAGCTATGCTCTGGCTTGTCTCCCTGGCCTTTGAGAACTTGGCTAAAGAGACGAGGATTTCCTAGGAATTAGATGCCTGGAGGCTGAGACTGCCGTTGTCTGACTGGTTTGGAGTTAGGAAGGAGAAGGAGAGTGAATGACCTATAGTAACATGACAACTGGAGCAGGAGCATAGCACAGACAGGAAACCGTAAGGAAGCTTCTAGCTGGGCACTTGGTGGGCTGGATGCCCCTTCCTGCTTCTCATGGTGCACAATCTATGGCCTGTCTAGCATTCAGACGTGTTCTTAATGTCTAACAGAGGTCTAAGCCTGAAGGCAATACATGAATCTACTGAAGGGGAGACATATCCTCTCTAGGAGAAAACTAGAGATCAGTCCTCAAGACAGGAAGCAGGATGGGAAACTGGGGTGTGCATTGTACATGTTTGGTTTTCCTCTCCTCTGGCAAAAGCCAAATCCAATGCCAGGTTTTAGATGTTTCCCTACATGTACTGTCCTTATTCCCTGATTGAATTCTTTTCCACGAAATATTTCTAAGAACACTCTCATAATATAGAGCTCTGGGGGAATAAGGGACAGAGGTGGTCCTAGGGGCCTGGCTTGTCTTGTCAGCTGTTTGGGAAGCCAATCTTGAAGTCGGGGAGGTTGAGGCGCTAAGAGATGATGTGATACAGAGAAGTGGGGCCAGGCTGGTGACACATGGGCATGTCACTGACAGTAAAGGAAGGGACACTTGCTGAGGAAAGAGCTGGGTTTCCTGTCAAGCTGGGGACAAACTTCAAATCTCACAGCTTCTGGAGAGGAGTTTCCCCTTTACTCTCCTCCTCAGACAGCAGAATTGACACTTCATTGGTTGGTAGGGTTCTCTGTGGGTTTTCAACTTCTGGTGACTCTCAGAGTGAACTGGATCAGAAAAGTCCTTCTCCTCCCTGGCATTCTCTTTTGTTTTGGGTACCCTAGTTCACTCAATATTGTTCAAAAGTTTTGAATCTTTACAGTAAAAATACAAATTGGCCTGTAAGCAAGTGGTTAAGGAGGCATGCCAGCAGAGTATAAATAAATAAGCCCTGGCCAAGTTGAAGAGAGACAGTCTATTATTAATTTATCATTTTGTCCCTCCAGAATAGAGAATAGCATTTAACCAGAACAAAAGGCTATGCGCTAAGGGCAAATTGATATTTTTATCTTCCACAGGCTGAAAATGGTCAACAACTACCTAATGGCAGAAAACAAAGCAAAAACAAACAAAACCCTTTATGTACCAGTGTTACATGGTACCCAGTCTCATGTACCAACATCCTACACGCCCTCCTTGTTGAACTTGCCAATGCTCCTGTCCTAGATGGACCCCCTTTGTTGCTCGCAGAACTTGCTGCTGTTTTTCAGTTCAAGCAGGGCTTACTGTATTCTTGTCCATAATACCAATTATCAGTGAGCAATGGGATTCATTGCTTTCTGTTCATATGGTCTGTGGTAGGGCTACAAGTTGACCCTATATCCACTCTCCCACTTTCTGCATACTCGTAAATTCCCCCAAGAATTTTCTGGGCATGTGGCCATCGAGGACGCAGCTTGAACTCCCATGGCTCCCTTGCAGTTATGCATGGCCATCTGGCAGCACCCTGGCCAAAGGATTGTGAGCATATGTGGTGAGTCCGGTTGTGTCTGTAAATGGGAGAGAGCCCTGTTTCCTGTTTCTTTTCAAAGAAAGGGGGGGTGGCATTTGTGAGAAAGCAGTCCCCCAGTGAAGCTGGGCAGCAAGATTAAGGAGAACTTGGTGTCTGGTGCCAGTGCCCAGGGGCAGAAGTTCTCAGATGTTTCTCTTTCACAGCACAGTGAGTATCTGTAAAGGGACTCTTTCACGTTGCTTCCAGGCCAAAAGCAATGCATAATGATTCTGTTTTTTAAGTAGTTGTGTCCAAAATGTTTTTTTAAATATACTAACTACTTCAAAACTATTAGAAAACTAGTAAGTTGGAAAAAATACTCCTGTCCATTCCTCATTAACCACATCACTTCTGAGTGGGGTGTGTACACCTATTCAGTACTGCACAACTTTCTGAAACTATTGGTTCACCCCGGACAACAATGCTGTCGTTTGCTTTCATCTTGTCAGGGTATCCATCAAACAGAGCTTTGCACATGTTTGAAGTACCACGGAAAAGAAGATTGTAAAATCTAAAGCTTAAACTCTGGGCTGCCTGTAGCGAGTAGTGCCCTCATCATCTGGCAAATGTCAAGCGTCGCAGTGTTTTCTTCCAATTTCTTCAATATTTAGCTGTTACTGTGGTACCCTGTAGTGCACTTGAGCATCATTGAAAACCTTTGCCATAGGGCAAACTATGTCACCTGTGGACTGCTTAGGCCTCTTAAGAGAAAAATAAACTTCTGTTGTCTTTATGCCACTATAATTTAAAATCTGTAAGAGCAAACAGACATTGATCCTATCTAATGGAGTGTTCAAACACTTTTAAAAAGGAGTAAAATTATAACTAGAGGATTAAGGTTGTAGCTCATTGTTTGTACTTGCCTGGTAGGCATTATGTCCTGGGGTCAACCCCTAGCACCTCATGATCTGGGTATGATGGCACATGCCTGTAATCCAAGCACTCTGGAGTTAGAAGCTGAAGAATTAGAAGTTCAAGGTCATCCTTGGTTACTCAGCAAATTTGAGGTCAGCTTGTGTTCTAAGAGACTCTGAAAGTAATGACTGAGTAATTTCATCTGAAAGTCCCATGAGCCTGCTGTCATCTCCCACTTCCTTCCCGGCAGTTACTTTTTACCCTTTGACACAGATCGTGTCTCTAAATTGTTTTCCTTTTCTCCCCCTTGCTGTTTTACTTGTTGTTGGGCTCCCGGCCCTCCATGACTCCCAGATGCCTTCCCTTCCAGAATGATGCCTTTGTTTTAGTGGTACCTTGTTGAAAGGCTTTAGGTATTTACATGGAAAACAGGAGTAGTATGGAAACCCTTGAAGAGTAGGCACCTCCTCCAACAAGGCCACACCTCTTAGTTCTTCCCAAATAGTCTGCCTACTGGGAACCAAGCATTTAAACATATGAGCCTATAAGGGGCCGTTCTCATTCAAACTGCCACAGTGCATTTCATCTAATGGTTCTCATGCTCAGCTACTTCTAGTCTTCTTTAACTTTGAAATGTGCCCTCTCATCACTGCTCAGGGATGAAGGCTGTTGTGGAATCAGAGTTCATAATCACCAGCCTTCGTCACCTGAGTGGTGAGGTTAGCTCCCGGCTACTGCTCCAGCGCCATGCCTGCCTGCTTGTTTCTGTGATCCCACATGATGACCATGGACGAAACCTCTGAAACTTGAAGCAAGTCCCCAGTTAAATGCCTCTTCTACAGGCTGCCTCAGTCATGGCTTCTCTTCACAACAATACAATAGTAACTAAGACAGAAGTTGGTACCAGGGTATTGCTGTGACAGGCCCGAAAATGCTGCTTGTTGGCAGAATGTGGACTTTGGTTTCGCAAAGTGGTTGAAAGATATAAACAGGGCTCAATGGGCCATGCTACTAAGAGCATGGCAGACTTTACTGCTAAGAGCAAAGCAGACTGTGGAGGCCCAGCTCAAGAGGTTTCTGAGGAAGAACAATAGCAGCTGGGGTAGAGACCATTCTGTGATCCTTTTGGCAGAGAATATGCCTGCTTTCTGCCCTTGTCCAAATAATCTGTTAGAGGCTAAATTGAAGAGTACTGGACTAACGTCACTAACAGAGAGGATTTTAAGACAACTTAGTAGCAACTGTGCCGTGTGGTTCTTGATGATCATTCTTATGCAGATCTGCAATGTAAGGGAACAAGTGAGAAGAAAAGAAATACAAAATGTACGATTTGAGGGGAAAGGAACATCAGGGGTGTACTGTTGCAGCCAAATCTTTGTGTTCAAAGAAATGTGAATTTAAGGAAAACCTTAAGGAGAAATGGAATAAAGAGGGTAAGACCCCTCTCAGCTAAGCTTCCAACTTGGGAAAAGCAATGCTTGTCAACAAAGGAAACCATCTGGTGTTATCCAGAATGACAGAGGTAGAAAAGGGTGTGGAAACTTCCTCTGCAGTTAAGGAGGAGGCTGAGGCCAGGCCTGTGGCAAGGCAGTCCCGCATGGGAGCCTGGAAAAGCCATTGCACGAAGCTATGAAAGTGAAGCCTGTCTTGTGTTGGAAACCCCAAGATGTTGGAGGTTCCAGAACCTTGAGATACTAGCCAAAGAAAACTGCAGAAGGATACACCAGCCCATGAAAGAGAAGTGTGTTGCAGTCAACAAAGCTGAAAGGAGTGGGTGTTCTAAAGAATCATATAATAAGCTCTTTAACGTCAGACATAGAGATGCAGAATTTAAAGTTTAGCCTGTTGGGTTTCAGTCTTCCCTTGGTCCAGTATATCTTCACTGTGTCCTTGGAATAATAATGTGTATTTTGCAGCATTATATGCTGGAAATATGTGATCTTCTTTTTGATTTCACAAAGGAATAAGAGATTGCCTTAAATCTCAGTAGAGACTCTGCACTTTGAAACAGCCTATGAGGGCTTTTGAAATTGGACTGAATTCATTTTGCATTATGTTAGGGCTGCAAGCCTACGGGGGCCAGGGGTGGAATGGGGGGGTTGAATGAAAATTCCTCCCCATGGGTTCATATACTTTAATATTTGATTTCCAGCTGGTGGACTGTTTGGGAAGGATTAGATGTAACCTTATTGGAGGAGGTGTGTCACTGGGGGTGGGTTTTGAGGTTTCAAAAGTCCATGCCAGACCCAGTCTCTCTCTCTCTCTCTCTCTCTCTCTCTCNNTCTCTCTCTCTCTCTCTCTCTCTCTCTCTCTCTCTCTCTCTCTCCTTTCTTCCTGCAGGCCTGCAGATCAGAATGTAAGTTCTCAGTCTCTGCTCTAGCACCATGCTTCCCACCATGTTGGCAATGGGATCACACCCTGAAATCGTAAACAAGCCCCCCAATTAAATGTTTCTTCTACAGGCAACCTTGGTCACAGTGTCTCATCAGAGCAATAGAACAATCACTGACTCACAAACACTTGAAGTCTCACTCTCAAGAGAGCCCAACAACTTTGAGCTTAAAAACAAAGTCCCTATCTCCCCAGGTCGCCTTTCCTAAGGGAAGATGTTGCTGTTTCTACTTGGCTCAGAGAAGCAAGACATGGCCATTCAATGGACTCCTCCACTAAATGAAGGTAGTGCCCCAAGTTGAATCACCCCCCTCCTGAAGTCCTGCAGACAGATACTCTTCATTTCTTAAGGCAAATCACAGTGACCACCATGGTTTTTTTTTTTGTTTTTTTTTTTTTTTGAGATCTAGGAGACCTTGTCTTTTCTGGTCGGCTTCTTCTGTGTTTATATTAAGAAATTCAATGAGATAGCAACACATCTCTGTGGATCCTGGCTGTTAATGCCAAAATATGTGACTTGACTGTGTTAATTTCTGTGAAGGCTCTAGAAGAAGGGCAACCTTAGCCACAAAAGCAGCTGAGAACCTTCCTCTGTGATTCTATTGAAGCCTCCAGTTTTAGCCTCCAAAACTTAAGAATAAACCTTTCCCCTCCTTCTGTCATCCCATGGGAGCTGTCTTTGCCTTGTTGAACTGTCCTCAGCAGCATGAGAAAAGACAGAGAGAAACTCACCTGGAGATGGACAAATTAATTTCTTTCACTTAGTAAATGAACAGACTGTTCTTGTCTACACATCTTCCCAGAGGGGTTCTAGTTCACAGCTGTCATTGGCCAACTATGGACACAGGGCCACTTCCATTGGTGGAAAGACCAAGATGGTGAGTACAAAGGTCACTTAATAAAATATGACAGAGTTAATTGGTGAGCAGTTAACAATTCAGCCTGCAATCTTCTCTGGGGGGATTTTAATTGCTGGAATTATAATTTACTTTACATCATCAATTCTTTGTCCTGTTAATCACTGCAGGTGATATCTTCCTTTCTTCATCCTGAAGGTTGGAGTGGAGAGAAATCACAATAAGATTTTAAAGGTTCCCTTACAACTTGAATTTAGGGATTTTTTTTTGGAGCTTGGATTTTTTTTTAACATAAAAACTAACTAAACATAGTTAGTTTTAGTTTAAACTATTTAGCTTAGAATACAATTCCATGCCAAGTTCTGGAGGTCCTTTCAGCTAATCTCTGAGTGTGGGAATGGTCTTGGCTCTCCCTTACCCTAACCTTATAACTGGGAATTCTACTCATGCCTAAGTGATACCCGAGTAATGCCAATAGAGGAAGATAGTAAATGGGTCAAGGAGTCCATATGTGGGTCCCTTCCTGATAGTTCTTTCTAATACATATGTATCCGAGCCCTTGCTTCACACCTTGACTCTGTTCTTTGTCATAGGGTTTCCAATGTCCTGCTTCAGACTCCAGTCTAGTCATTATAGAAACACGTTTTGCCACTGTATCTGTTGTTTATATCACCTCCACTTAGCATTACTATTTCAAGCTTTATTAAGATCTATGGCATAGCATGCAAGAGACAAACAGGGTTCCGTCTTGTCGTTTTGATAATTGAGAGAGAAAAATCTGAAACCACAGGCAGACTGGGCCAGACTTCCTGGGTTTCTTTGAAGTCAAGGTCATTCTTGGGTACTCATTGGTGTCTCCAAGAATTACAGCTTCTTAACTCCTGAGATAAGTGGGTCAGTTCTTCAACTTGGCAAATTAGCTACCTTCGGGGACTAAACAATCCTAATAAAAGCTCTGGCTGAAATCTAATGATGTCAACCGAGCAAAGAGCCAACTTTATGCCAGTGAAATATTTATTCCTGTCTCTTATTTGTTGGCAGCACAGAGTGTTGAGATCACAGCAAACTCAATAACCAACTCTATGAGGCAGCTTGAAGCAAGCAAAAAATATTGGCTCATGCAGCAGGCAGCAAGAGTCTGCCAGGCTGGCCACTGGCATGAGGGGCTATCATTCCTTTCTCAGGCTGGAATGAGTGATGGGTGGGGAAGGAGGAAGCACCCAGTACTTGCGTCTGTCTAGAAGAAATCGTTCTTAGCCATGAGATAGGGCTTTACCCAGCAGAGTATGTCCCATCCCGCCCTAATCAGGAACACAGAATTGTAAACATAAAACACAGTCCCTGAATGTGAAGAGAACAGCTGGGGCACAATCAAATAGTCTTAAAAGAAGGGAAGATGGGGAGAGAATTGTGACTTAGCATTAACCCAGAAGAATATAGTTACTCACTGCTACAGATGTTTCTCTTATGTGGATGTTATCAACTTTGGTTAGATTTCAGAAAATACAATAGACTTTGAGATTGAGGTGCAGTTCAGTTAACAGAGTGCTTGCCTAACATACATTTGATCTGAATTCCTGGGTTTGATCTCTACTGGTGTATAAACTGGGTGTGTGGTGCAAGCCTATAGTCTCAGGACTGGGGATGTGGAAGCAGGGGAATCAGAAGTTGGGCTACATAGCAAGTCTGAGGCCAGCCTGAGATATAAGAGACCCTGTCTCAACAAAACAAAACAAAAATCAAAACAAAACCCCAGAACAACAAAAATCCTGCAATAGACCTTCTGATTCTCTTGAACTGTTTCTGCCCCTGTCCACCCATTTTTTTTCTAGCAAGGATTCCTTTGGAGAGATAATGTAGGCATGCTGGCAGTCTGCAGGTCCAAGCCTCTTTCCCTGCCTCTCACATCTTTTCCTGGTACTAGGCTGGCTCTACAGTCAGAATGAGTGACAACCACCAGAAGGAAAGTCCCTTCTCATGACACAGTGAAGCCAATAGCATTGCTATGGGAGCCAGCCATTCTAGAATCTTATCTTGGTTTGCCCCACACCCCTAAATTCAAATACCTGTGTAAAGGAGGATAAAATCATTCATTCTGTATAAGACCTCTCTTATGATGTGGTCTTACTTTATAATGTTAGCATGGGGCCAGAGAGAGGGATCAGCAGTTAAGAGTGCTTAGTGATCATGGTAGAGGACCTGGGTTAAGTTCCCAGCATCCACACTGGGAAGTAAGCTCACAACTGTCTATAACTCTAGCTCTAGAGGATCCAGTGCCTCTTGTCTGCAGGCACCTGCACCCATATGCACACATCCACACACAGACATGCATATATCCTCATAATTAAAAATAAGATAGATATTTTAAATGGGATTACATTACTCCATGAATGGGTTTAGTGGTGACATCTTCTTCCTGTGGGACAAAGCTGTGCTACCTTTGCCAAAGTAGCCTCAGGGGAGGAAAAGAGCAGCCCTTAGAGAAGAAGGGACCTAGACGAGGAAGAAAGTGGGAGGGTACTAGGAGTTCATTTGGTTCAGGACTGGCCTGCTTAGTTGATTTGATTCCTGGGTACCCACTTGAAGACAGTGACCTGGCAAAAGAGCATCTCTTCAACTCAGTGGGTGCCTGTTCACCTTGCCAATGACATGATTGGAGAATGAAGAGTAAAGTGCCCTTTCTCCAAACTCCGGGACTACATTAGTTGCTAGGCAATACGTACTAGGGTGTTAGTGAGTATCTTGGACCAGTGACCAGGAGGTTTCTAGACTAGATGAAGATGAGTATATATATATCCATCCATCCATCCATCCATCCATCCACCCATCCACCCATCCATCCACCCATCCATCCATCCATCCCATCTCCCATCCATCCATGGTGGTTTGAATGAAAAATATTCCCCATTGGCTCAGATATTTGAATACTTGGTCCCCAGTTGGTGGCACTATTTAGGGAGGTTTAGAAGACATGGCCTTGCTGGATGAAGTATGTCACCGAAGTGACCTTTGAGATCAGCTTTGGTCTATATGCACTTCTTTTTTCCAGTTTACCGCTCCCATTGCCATGCCTCCCTGCCATGATGGCCTCTTATTTCTCTTAAAGCCAAAATAAACAAGCCTAAGTCCAGTTTGGGAATGGCGTTGTATCACAGCAGCAGGAAGGTGACTAATCTCATGTCTGTTCAGCCACCCATCTGATCTTTCCGCTGCTGTGCTGCAACACTTCTCATCTCTGCATCCAGTTAGAGCCTGGAGCTGGCCATGGTGGGAGTATGCATACTAGGAACGTGATGTTGATGGCAACTGTTGCAAATAAAGGCTTGGTTATGAAGACCTGGATATTAAACAATTACCAAGCCCATCCCCAAGCTAGCTGATCTACTTCTTCTGCCTATCTATCTATTTTTCCATTTGCTCATCCACTCATCTATCCACCTACTTGCTTCTCTATCTATACATGCATGCATCTCTATATACTTCTATCTATATACACGTATGGATGGATGTATCTAGCTATGCATCCAATCAGCACACAGAAACTAGGCACCCTGTATGTGTAAGCTTTCTGATGCTCCTCTGTTCTTCACATTTCACTTTTGGGCCTAAATATCTGCCAGACTCTAGCTGTGAGAGAGCAGGAGGATGGTGTTGACTGATTCCTTTATGACATCCCAGGAGGTGTTTCTTTCCCAGTCCTGAGATTATAAACTATTTGAGTCCTGGCACACAGAGTAGCCTAGCCTGTGAAGGAGAGTCCCGGCCACTTTTCCTGACCTTCACATTAGATAAACTTTGCTCCAGGACAACTGGTACCAGCAGCAGTATGAAACGACAGGGGAAGGTTGGGGTCAATGCATCATGGTCCAAGGAGAAGGGAAGTCTGGCCAAATTCCTCCTCATGACAAGCTATTTTTAAAGAAAAAAAATTACATTACTGGTTGAGGACTTGGTGATTTGGGGGGGTGTGGTTTGAAGTCATGTCTGGAGTTTCCCATGATTTTATATTTTTCTGTTGATCTATATGCAAATTTTCTAAAACCAGAGTTCCCATTAGATAGGCAGAACTCTTCACACAGCCTTGTCACACCTGGGCATCAGATAGGATTTCCTAAGTGAGGAAAGTCCCTTCACAAATCATTGGTGTACTGGGATGGCTATCATGTGACCCTTCACAAATCATTGGTGTGCTGGAATGGCTATCATGTGACCCTTCACAAATCATTGGTGTGCTGGGATGGCTATCATGTGACCCTTCACAAATCATTGGTGTGCTGGGATGGCTATCACATGACCCTTCACAAATCATTGGTGTGCTGGGATGGTTATCACGTGACCCTTCATAAATCATTGCTGTACTGAACAATTACCACGTGAGGCATGGTCCTGGCAGTGAGCAAGCCTTTGGAAGTTTCTAAATGCAGAAAGATGTAGAATTGAAGGGAGATTGGGTTCCATAACTAAACACAGAAGAACCAGGGCTGCCTGTCTGAGGATTGCACAGGTAGCAGAACACGGAAGCAGGAGCTGTGGAGAGGGGTGGTCCTTAGTGAGAGAGTGGCTGGAGCACGGTGAGGGCTGCTGGGAACGTGGCTGATGGGTGTCTCTGCATGTGGTCTGGAAGACTTTCGGTTCTTGCATATTAAAGGATTCTAGGAGATTCTTCTTGTTCATCTTGCCTCAAATCTTGCTAGCTGAAATAGTATTAAAAAAATGTTTTCCAGATAGTTAAAGGAAGCAAGTAAGGAGAAAACTCATGGAAACTGTGTCTGGTACATTGGACATGTTGTATCTGTGTTTTCCTTTATTATTAAGCAGCCCACTACCACTGCATTTGGTCTATAGGTAATGTGTATATAAGTTACCACATGATAGATTATGAGGGATATATAATCACAGTCATTAGACTCAGTGCAGTTTGGGGATCATTTTAAAATCAAGTTCCAACCCATGGACTACTAATCTGAAATTTTAAGTAGATAAGAGATTAGAATTTATAATTAATCTGAACTCAAGGTACACATTCGATTCTTTTTTTCAGTCAAACCCAGACAGCATATTTAACTCCCAGAGGCAGATGATGTAATTTAACAGGTTTTCCAGCTAGATGTCCTTTCAGTCTTGGTTCTAGAAAATTCTGGACACCCAACACCGAGAAAAGAAACAAAGAGGCCCAGGAGGGATTATAACTGCCCTGTGGGTTTCAATGAGCATTTTTTTTTGATAACTGAAAATTCAGAGTTCTTTGTTTCTCTTACTGAACTTCATTAGCATCAAGTTCAGTCCAAGAAACCAAACAAAGGATGGAGGAGTTTCTTCAGTCCAAGAACTGAGTTCTTTGAATGTGCCAAGTTCTGGGTTTACACAGGTGAATGAGGCCTTTGCTTGCCCTCCAGGAATTTACAATCTATTTAAGGAAAACAAAATGTAAAAGTTTTGGCAGTGCTCAAGGATCTACCTTAGTTATTCATTTAATTGCTTTTTGAGTCTTTACTGGGTAAAGCCTGTGGTAGTTTGAATGTAATTGGTCCCCCAAGATCACTATTAGGAGGTATGTCTTTGTTGGAGTGGATATGGCCTTGGTGGAGGAAGTGTGTCACTGTGGGGGTGCAGGCTTTGAGGTTTCCTATGCTCAAGATACTGCCTAGTATCTAAGTCCACTTCCTGTTGCCTTCTGATCAAGATGTAGCCAGCACCATGTCTGCCTGCATGCTGCCATGCTCCCCACCATGGTGGTAATAGACTGAACCCCTGAAACTATGTGAGGCATCCCAATTAAATTCTTTTCATTTGTTAGAGTTTCCCAATATTGTTTTAAGTACTGGGAATTTGGGGACAGAAAAGGCAGATGTGGCATTTCCACTGAATGTCTCCTTCCAGTGGAACAAATACTCCTAATCTTTTCAAATAGTGTCACACCCTGGTGACCAAGTGTTCTAATCTATGAGCCTGTGAAGGGCATTTTCATTTAAACCAACACAGCCAACAACTGCAAGTAAATCCAACTCCAGGAGATCAAATGCCTCTGTCCTCCAAGGGTACCTGCATTCATGTGTGTATACACATACACAATTAAAAATAAAGATAGATATTTAATAATCAACCCCCATCATGATGGCAATATAATGCTTTCTTAACAAGTTAAACATAGAGCCACATTAATAATTCATTTCATGAATGAAACCCAGCCATTCCATTTCTAGGAATATAACAAAAAGATCAAATGCACGGATTCAGACTGGAATCTGTGCACTTATGTTCATAGAAGCTGCATCAGGCAGGCTAGCCCAGAGGCAGAAACCGTTGTCTGTTAACACATGAACTAACTGGCAAATAAATGTGGTATGTTCATGCAATGGACTATTGTGGCATTGACTTAAAAAGGTAGTTCTGTGATGAAGGCCAGGACCCCAGAGCTGTACCCACAGCCCTTTTAGTCAATTTTATCTCAATATAGAGTCACACTAAGTTGTTCAGCGCGGCAGTTGAATTTGCCATCTTCTAACCTTAGCCTTCCAGGTAGCTGGTATTGGAGGGTACGTATTACTGTGTCCATCACTTACATGCTCTTTAACAAGCTTTTTCCCCTAAAACTATATGTAATTTATAAGCAAGACACTGACCTCATCACAATCCTTCCATCTTTTTCAGATTTTCTACTTATTTGTGCATGTGCATATATGTGTGTCCATGCACAGGTATGATGCTCTATACCATGTATCACTGTGTAGGTCTGTGGACATTTTCCCAGGCAGGATGCTTACAGTTCTGGTGCAGGAGAATTGTCTGTATTCTGTCAATCATGTATTTTAATAAAACGCT